>LPNX010124958.1:5175-31087 GCA_001517045.1 Pseudotsuga menziesii | reverse complement strand
ACACATATATATTTTAACATAATAGGGTTTGAATTTGTGACAATATTTCAGAAATTCAAACCCTATTATGTTATGAAGCAATTTACAATTACCATTAATGTTCATGTGTGCAGCAGTCCTTTACATATTTCATTTATCTTCAAGATACACAAAAGATAACTTCAAATCGACATCAAAATGATAATTTCGAATAGAAGGAAGGCAATTAGGCTTAAGCTTTAAGTTTTATCAAACATCATTCAACTGAGTAACATTTTCTTAATTCTTTTGATTTAAATGCACTAGCAGGTGTCAAAAGAAATTTGAAGAAATCATCATATATTAACCTCACTAGCTAGAAACACCAAAAGAAATTGATTAATTTTATCATAGTTCACATTTAATTAGAACTATTTAATTTACATAAGGCAATAAAAGAAAAGAAAAAAGTCCATCACCGATGCCATGCTGGCGTGGAACTGATACTTTGTGGAATACATAAAATCTTGGATCCAGGTTAAACAATTGGCTCAGCCCTAAGCTACAATCCATGAATTTTTGGATATTCAAAACAAAGGAAACCAAAAAATTCAAATATAATTCACTTTGAAATTCAAATTCAAGGTTCACTTGAAACGATATATATATATATATATATATATATATATATATATATATATATAGCAAGCCCCCAAGGTTAGCTCAATTGGTAAGACGTGCGTACACTCTCTCGGTTCGGGGGAAGGTCATGGGTTTGAGCCTTGAGTCCTCTGGGGTTAGGCCTTCTGCTAGGATGGTCGGCGGTTTACCACCATTGCTATATATATATTTCCCTGAAGAAAAAAAGTTGATTTGTATTAATCAAAAACTACATACAAAATGGTATGTAATTGTTCCTGCTTTATGCAGATTTACATCTTGTTTTCACATCATTGCTGATGTAATTACTTCACCTTTTCAAGTCAGTCTTAGAGAAGCCATGACTAGTCATAATAGATTGTCATGTCTGTTGGTAAAAACACCCATTTGAGGTAGATACAAGATGGAACTGTTTTCTGTCCTCTGAGTTGATTATGTACAGATAAAAAGAGTTGAGTCTAGCATGATTTATGAAAAATATTGCATGTTGCTTGAAGACTGTCCCAAAAATATTTTATAGCAGTGGTTTAGTGAGGCAAAATAAGAAATGGCCTGTGAGGGTACTCCTTGGCCTCTGTGTCCTTTATCTCCATAATTTTCCGATGTCCCCATTACAGATTCAATCCTGCCTTTGAGAGTTTGTCTGCATCCGTGTTTCGTTCCTTGTAGACATGTTTGAATGAAATTGATTAAAAAAAAAAAGAGAGTCCTGTTTATCTCTTCATATATAGTGTCTAGTGTATAAATTCTGCATCTCTAAGTCTTATTTATCCAGTTTATAACAACCATTGAGTCACAAAAACTTGAAGCTTTTTGCAGTTTCTTTCAATTTAAAAACAAAGGATAAGTTTCAAGGTCATAAGCTCAACATAGTTATTGGTACCGGCTCCAAGCCCCATGGAGATTTGGAAATAGTGGTTTGGATTCAGATATAAGGTTGCTCCTCCCCCACATGTCAAGTTTTGGGAAGCTCCATCAAAAAAGGCCCAAGGGATGTTTTTGTTCAACTGTTCAGGAACAATGAGTCTTGGAGAGGGGTTGTTCTTAGATTGAGGAAAGTAAGAAAGAATATCCAATCCCTTCCTTGCTACCTCTTCTGGAGAGCTGGCTTTTTCAAGGAATATGACCCTGTTTCTAGCCAGCCATATTCCCCAGATGTGGATGAGCGGGAGGGCTCTGAGCTAGGTAGTTTGAGGGGATGAGGACCAGTCCTTCCATACCTCTTCCACTGTGCTGCCTTTCCAGTTAAAAGAGGATGAGGTAAAAGATTTGGAGTGATCCCATACATGTTTGGAAAAAGTACAATAAAGGAAAAGGTGATTTGTATTTTCCTCATCATCCTTGCATAAGATGCACCACCCAGACCCTACTATCTGTCTTTTCTGTAGATGATCCCATGTAGGGATTTTGTTTGCAAGTACACACCAAGTGAAGATTTTTGCCTTTAGTGGGCATTTAAGCTTCCAAATATCTTTCTGCCACCATTTTTTATTTTCCTGGAAGGGTTGTAAACATATTTGTTGGTATCCAAGCTTTGGGGTGTATTTCCCATGTTGTGCTTTTTCCCAAATCAACTCATCTTCTTTGTTGGATATACGGATGTGAGATGAGTGCAAAGCTAGAGTGTATTGATCCCATAGCCTTGTCCATTGGTCTAGAAGCTCCAGATCCTGAATCCTCCTCCAACCTTGATGCCAGATGTTGGTTGAGACAGGGTTTGCTATTTGATTCAAATGGAAACACCCCTTCTGATGGATTAGTTGAATTAATTGTTGAGGAAGTATGTGATTCTGAGCGCTACCTGGTCATGGGTCCGCTCCTGTTCTGACTTTTGTGTTGTCCCCTATCTTCCAGACTAGACCTTCTTAAATAAGTGAGAAGGCTTTGCATAAGGCTTTCCAGATAATGGATCCATTTGGAGGTTTTATGGTTCCCAAATCCCTGATCCAATCCAGAATCGGGGTTGGTGAAATGTATTTGTGGATGATGACTTCTGTCCACAGGCTCTGAGTTGAGATGAGTCTCCAACCTATTTTTGTTGCCAAAGCTTTTGCAAAGAAAGAGGTGTTTTTTATGCCCTAGCCTCCCATTGCTTTTGGTCTTGCAATTTGGTCCCATTTAACCCAGGGGAGAACCTTTTGATCTTTTTTCCCTAACCATAGAAAAGTGGAGCATATTCTTCGAGATTTGTTCAGAATTGATTTAGGAATCCATGCCAATGCTATCCAGTAAACTGGAATTGCTTCTAATATTGATTTAATCAATACTAACCCGCCAGCTCTTGATAGCCATCTATTGCACCAATGGTTGATTCTGGATTCCAGTTTAGCAAGCATCCAGTTCCAGTCCTCTTTTTTATAGCAATTTGGTTTGAGTCTGAATCCCAAATATTTTATTCCATCATCCAAGGAGAGTTGTTGATAAGGGAATAAATCCTGAAAAGATCTCTGAGTTTCCTCCTCCAAGTTTATTGCTGTAAGTGAGGATTTCTGGAGATTGATTTGCATTCCTGTAGCTTTGCAAAATAGGATTAGGATTTCTGAGAGCCTTTCTACTTCTCTTTTTGAGTCATTACAAAAAATAAGGATGTCATCCACAAATAATAAATGTGTTATGCTCAATTTTGTGGTAATTCTGATTCCTTCAAACAGTCCTCTTCTTTTTGCATCTAGAATGGCTCTACTTAAACCTTTCGCAACTAGTAAGAAGAGCAAAGGGGATAGGGGACAACCTTGTCTTAATCCCCGCTCAGCATGGAAAAAAGGAGAAGCTACTCCATTAATGAGGACTGCAAAGGAGGCAGTTGTGATGCATGCAAAAATCCATTTTATCAAAGGATAGTTGAAACCCAGATGGGTGAGGAGTAGCCTGAGATAGATCCAGCTTACTCTGTCAAAAGCCTTGGAGAGGTCAATTTTTAGGATCGCCCCCTTAGCTTTTTTTTTTGTTTTGGCGTTGTGAAGACCCTCCTGGGAAACCCCTATGGCTTCATGAATTTGTCGATCCTCCAAAATCCAAACTTTTCCTTGGAAATACTTTTAGAAAGGACCTTATGAAATCTCTGTGCAATTATCTTGGTGACCACCTTATAGGTTATGTTGCACAGTGAGATAGGCCTGTAGTCCTCCAAACTTTCTGGATTGTCCTTTTTTGGGATTAGGGTTAGAAAAGTTGAGTTCAGGGGTAGGTGGAGGACACCATTTTTTCTTGTTTCATCTACCAGCTGTAATAGGTTTGGGCCAATGGAGTCATACCCATATAGAAAGAATTCTACTGTCCACCCATCAGGCCCCGAGCTTTTGTCTTTTTGAAAACTGAGAAAGTTGCTTTTACCTCCTCCTCTGAAACTTCTTCCATTAGCTCCAGATTGTCTTCCTCGCTGATGATTCCAGGGAAGCACTGAGATATTTAGATTACTTCAGCTATGGTTACTTGTTGGTCTTCTTTGAATATGTTTTCAAAATATTCCTTCCCTGTTTCTGCTAGGTCTTCAAAGGTGTTTGATGTCTCATTGTTTTCTTTTTTTAACTCCCAGATGATATTTTGTTGCTTCCTGCCTTTTGCAAATGCCTGGAAGAATTTTGTATTATCATCTTCGCATTCCATCCAAATTGCTCTACTTTTTAATCTCAAGACCTCCTGTCTTTCCATTAGGATTTTGGTCCTGGAGGCTTCCAATGAATAGAGTTTCTCTCTGTCCTCTTGAGTGAGGAATCCCACCCCCCCCCACCTCATTGTTTTGGAGTTCTTTCAAATCCTCCTCAATTTGGATGATTTCCTGATCATCCTGATTCTTCTTATTTGCTGCCCACTCCTTAAGTAGTTTTTTTATTCAGAGTAGGTTTTGAGAGAAATGAATGGTAGCCCTAGTGCCATTTCCTTCCTGATAAGGTATCCAATTTGATTGAATGAGTTGAACTACCTCTTCATTTTCGAGCCAGGCATAACAAAGCTTGAAAGGGCTTCCCGATTTTTTTGGTTGTTTCCGGATTTCCAGGCAGATGGGTAGGTGGTCCGAGTCTGCTCCTAAATCCACCCATTGTTTGAACATAAAATCTTCCTCCAAAACTTTCTTCTGATAATAGGAATATGTCCAGTCTCTTTGCTATTCTTTCTTCTCCCACCCATCTGTTTGACCAGGTTTGCTTTAGAATCTGCGGGTCTAGATCTATTAGTTTGGAGTCCATTAGGAGGTTGCTGAAGTAAGGGGCTAAAGGATCTGTTCATGCTTTTGGCCCCCAGATTTCATGAGCTCCTAATGTGAAATTGAGATCCCTGCCAATAATCAATTTTCTTTCTTTAATAAGCCCAGATTTTCTGAAAGAATCCCAGAATTCTGATCTATTAGAATAAGGCCCATAGATGTTAATAATTGTTAGGGTTATGTTTGTCTCCGACCAGCAGAGCTGGGCTTCTAGCCCGAAGGAGGATCCCCAAGAGTTTGTACATCGAATACTTGAGTTCTTCCAGCCAATTGCTAACCCTCTTGAGTGTCCATTAGCACCCTGTGCTATGAATGAATAGAGAGGTAAAAGTGAGGATAACAAAAATTCTACTTCCATCTCTGGTTCCATGGTTTCTTGTAGAAGGATGACTTCTGGCGATTGGACCTCAATCATCCTCTTTAGGGCAAGTTTTTTCCAGGTACTTGCCAGACCCCTGCAATTTAGAGAGAGAAATTTCATTTTGGAACCTTGTCTGGGGTTTGCACTGCTCTAAGCGCCCCAAATAGGGTTTGTTGTCTTCCACTTGCCTAGTCTCTGAGTGCCTTATTCTGGGCCGTGGAGAGATGCGAAGGTCTTCCCCTTCCTCTGCCTTTGGAGGTGATATTAGGTTTTACCCCAAGCCCTTTAGCAGGGGATCTTGGATTCATCGAGATTGGGACATCTCTTGATCGAAGGTGGAAGCGAATAGAAGTGGATAGGTTGGACGAGTCAGGTTTTGAGAGGGGAGGGGAGACTTCCGAGTCGGTGGTCGAAGTTGTTTTTCAAAGGGGAGCAGAGGAGCAGCTCTGGGTGGGGATGGAACTGGTTGTGAGAGGAGAAAACAAATTTTTGTCTGCATTTAAAGATAAAAAATTCAAATGCTTGCTAAGTGAAGAGGGATTCATACCCGATGAGGTCGGCGAACTCGGTTGAAGCTCCTATTGCTTAATAGGTCCCTCATTTGTTGCTGTGGTCATTTCCTTCGATTGTTCCAACGGTTGATATGCAACTTCCGATGCACGATGTTCTTAAACCAGAACTAGATTCAAAGCAGTGCCCTTTGGGCTCGAAGCCTCTATTCGTCTGACCCATTTCTTCCTTCCTGATGATGATGGAACATAATTTGGACAGTTCTTAGCCAATTGTCTTGTTTCATGACATTTGTGGCATCGAAAATGGAGCCCTTCATAATCCAAGAATTGTTTCCTTATCTTAGTTTGCAAAATTAGGTTTATATGGTCCTGGAGACTTGTTCTAATGTTCAGTGAGACTAAGATCCTGGCTACCTTCCTAATTTTTGTTTGCTGGTATGAGAGGTCCGCCTCTATGAAGGTCCCCAGTGCCCTTCCGATATCACTAAGCGATGTCAAGTTCCAAAATTCCCAAGGTAAGCCAGGAAGACGGACCTAGACTGGAATTGTGTCGAGTCTCTCTGTATCTGCATCGAATAACGACAACCACCTCTTCAACTCAAAAGGGGTTTTCCCAAAGGTCCAGACTTTCTTGAGGATAAATTCTGCATCCTCTCTACGACTAAAGTGGAAGCCAAACCAGCCTTTTGCTAGCATGGTGATTTCCGGGTCTTCCCCTTGAAAACTTGACCTATTGTTTCTAACCCATTCTTTCATTTTTCCTTGCGTAGGGTTTCGCCCTCTAATTTTCCCAACTAGGGCCATCCCTTCCATCTCCCGGGCTTCTGCAATAGAAACACTATCTTCGCAGATTAGGTTTACAATTCCTCTGGAAGGATTTAAGCAGCGATTTTTCTGTTTTTTGGAGCCTGGTAGGGTTCCGTCTGTGCTGCTATCAAAGAGAGTGCCTTCTCCTTCCAAGTTGGGATTGGGTTCCATCTATGCTGCTATCAAAGAGAGTTCCTTCTCCTTCCAAGTTGGGATTGGGTTCCGTCTGTGCTGCTATCAAAGAGAGTGCCTTCTCCTTCCAAGTTGGGATTTACCACCATTGCTATATATATATATATATATATTTTATTTTTATTTTTTAATTTTTTTTTTAATTTTTTTTTTTTCAGATGGAAAGATCCATGGGAAATCCAGCAATACTTCCCCACGAAGTCAAGATCACGTAGCAAGATCGATCTTCTCGACCTCCAAGTCCAATGCTCTCTTCACCTCCATCAACTCGTTGTCCACCATATCATCATCACTTGAAAATCTCCATGATTAATTAGCATAATCAATATCATTTTTAATCTCTTTCCGAGAGAGAAACACTAAAACACGAAACAATCTATGGAAACGCAGAATTGACCTGCAATCCGTAGAGAAATCATATAACCCTAATAGCAACTGAAAAATGAAAAGTGTTGCAATCAAATTTGAAATGAAAATCTCCATTATTGCGGTCACTTTATTTTCGACGAAAGAAACTTTAAACCAAGAAATCATTTGCAGAAAGTGAAAATTGACTTACAATCAACATAAAATTCAATCAACTATAAAAGAAAACTGCGCATCTCAAGGTTTGAAAATTGAAACCCTTTGCAAAGAATGGAAATAAAACACAAACTATGATTTTATCCATCTTTTAATTAAATACAGAACTGTTCATGAAATTAAATCTAGACCTCCTACATATGTAGGCTTCCCCTGGATATGAAAAAAATTTCGAGACCTGCGGGTGAAAGGAAACCTAAAGTTCATGCACAATTTGAAGGAGTCCTACTATCCTCGGTCAAATGAATCCACAGCCAGATCGGAGTTGGCTAATCTCTAGACCATTTGCATCTTTTCAGGCAAGTTTGGTGGGAATTCAACAACACTATTTGTTGTTGAAAATGACATTTTTCAGTGTTAAAAATGCAATTTTTATTGCAGAAAATGGATTCAGGACCTTTAATTACCATTGGAGCACCTAGATTATGCATTTCCAATCACTAAAAACTACCCTTGAACAATTTCCACCGGATTTTGGTTAGAAAACTCGCTTGATTTTAGGTGCAAATGGTCTAGAGTTTAGCTTATTGCGAGCAGAGTATTTGCAAATCTGGTGGTACACTAAACTTTATATTTTCATTTATTTTTATTTTTCAATATTATTTTATTGATTGTTTATCAAAGAAATATTTGTTTATTTATTATATTGATAGGTGTTTTTATTTGACATTTTGGGATGGACAAGTATTTATGTTTTTTATAGGGGCCTTAGGCTGGGGTACCCCTATACCCCTTCCGGAACCACTTGGGGATGACCCTGCTCCATTGGAATGCCAGTTAGTTTTGCCTCCTCCTCTTCCTGCTTGGGGGGCCAAAGTGGGGGGTTTAAATACTGAATTTCCCACTATAAAGACCCGAAGTGTGCGGAAAATAAAGAAAGGTCCTGACATTGTGACTATGGTTAATGACTTGACCAACAGTTCCAACTCAGACATCAGTTAACTCCAGGGCGCTTAGACGCATAAAAGCCCTTGCCAAGGTTCAAAACCGATCTGTGCATGGAGTGGGGGGGCTCCATAAACAGCTTTCCCTCCAGAGAATAATGGATAGGGATATGTCAAACATTTTATTTCTTCAAGAGACGATGGTCTTTGCTAAAAAACCGGCTCTTTTTTTCTAAAAATCAAATGTGATTGGGAAGTCGCATCGGTGGTTGCCTTGGGTGTGTCTGGGGACCTCCTGGCGACTTGGAACCCAAGTAAGGTTAAGCTAAAAGCTTTCTCTGTGTCTACAAGGATTCTTTTGACAAGTTTTTGTTTGGATTTTCCGGAGGAAATCAACCTCATCAATGTTTACGCGCTGTATAATTCCAAGGAGCTTTTTTGGGATAGGGTTGCAGTAGAAGGAACCTTGGAGCTCCCGAATTTTATGATCGTTGGAGATTTAAATTTCACATGGTCGTCATGTGAACTATGGGGGACAAATACAAAAATGGACCCTCTATGCGACTACTTTGTGGATTTGATGGGATCTGCTAATCTGACAGATGTGGAGCCGACAACTCTGTGTCCAACAAGGAGAAATGGAAGGATCAGAGCAGGGCGTGTGGCCAAACGCATGGATAGATTCTTAATAGGTGAGTCTTTGTTAGAAAAGGTGGTGAAGTATAGGTCTTAGGTAGATTCTTCAAGGCTCTCAAACCATCACCCAATTTTCTTGAAGCTAGAAATGAGTGGATTTGGACCTGCTAGACCCTACAAATTCAACCATGGGTGGTTAAAGGTTGATGGTTTCAAAGAAATGATTTCTAAAGTGTGGCTTACAGATGTCAGTTAGTTTAACTTGTCTCCATTGGATTTACTTATGGAGAAGCTCAATAGGCTAAAATATGAAGTTAAAGCATGGATAAAGGCTTGAGAGGCGTCCAACAAGGCATCCTTGATTAGTATTGAACAAAAAATTGGAAGATTATGTGGGATATATGATTCGATGGCATGGGGTCTTGCTGAAAAGAACAAGCTTCTCAGTCCGGAGATGGAGAAGGCCTCCATTCATCAGATAGCTCATGAGAAGGCAAGATTAGAAAGCCGCATGGTATGGCTAGAGGCTGGTGATTTGAACACTAAATTTTTTCACAAATTTGCGAACCATTGGAGAAACATAAATTATATTTGGGAGCTGAAGACCAATGATGGCCGATTGGTTAAGGATCAAGAATAAATTTCTAAGGGGGAACTTTCATATTATCAAACATATTTCAAGGTTGAAGGAAACTTATCAATGATAGATGAATTAAAACTCGTGAAAGAATACCCTAGGATCTTCGAAGAGGCGCCTGGTGATGAGTTGCTTTTACCTATACAGATGGTTGAACTCAAAGCGATCGTAATGGCCTCACCCAGATCAAAAATCCTGGGGCCTGACAGGTGGACCATGGAACTGTTCATGGATTGTTTCGATCTCATGGGGCCAAACCTTCTGTGGGCAATGGAAAATTCATGAATTAGTGTTGCAGTCTGTGGGGCCATGAATTCAAATTTTGTTGCTTTGATCCCCAAAAAATCTGCTTCAACCGACTTGGGGGACTGTCGACCAATATCTCTGTGCAACTATGTTTACAAAGTTATAGCAAAGATCATCGCTAAACATCTTAATCCCGAGCTCTTGAGGGGACTCTTGTTTGAGCAATTTGTTTTTTTACAAAATGGTTAGATTTTGGAAGCAATGGGGGTGGCACAAGAAGTGTTTCACAGTGAAAAGATTAGAGTGATGGAGGATGTGGTCTTACAACTTGATCTTAACAACGCATACGACAGGGTATATTATGACTTCCTCAGGTTGGTTCTGATCCAAATATGAATACCTTTCCGAATGATGGAATGGATAATGAGTTGTGTCTCGACGGTGTCCTATGCTGTGCTTATCAATGTCAAACCAACAGAGCTCTTTGAGGCGGAGCGAGGGCTTAGGCAAGGATGCCCTTTCCCCCCCTCCTTTTCCTGTTGGTGATAGAAGGTCTCAGTAGACTTCTCCTAAAGGCCAAGGCTTCCAGTGAGGTAACATGTATTAAGATTAGCAAAGATCTACTCATCACTCATCTCATGTTTGTCGATGACATCATGATTGTGAGTTCGGGATCTTTGGCTGAATGGGGTGTTATCACTGAAATTACAAAGATTTTCTTTGTTGTTACAAGATTATCTATTAATCTAAAAAAATTAGGATGATAGTGTATTGATTTTCTCTTTGTTAGGTCCCAAAGGCCATCATTAACAAGATTAGGATGATGACAATGGCCTTTCTATGGTCTGGCGATGTTACCCAATCCAAATTTCACTTGCTGCGGTGGAAGGACTTGGCCCGTCCTGTGGAGAAAGGAGGGTGGGGCCTCAAGAACTCGCACCATTTTCCCTTACTCTGAGGGAAAAAAGTTTATGGTTGGTATTTATGAGCGGGGGTCTATGGTCTCAAGTAATAAAGAGAAATACATCAAAAACTCTTCAATGATTCAGTGGGTTAGATGTTTCAGGAGGCCGGGCAGATGCTTCAATGTTTGGGCTGGCTTACTCCCAGCATTTAACACCTTCTCTTCCTGGTTGGCCTGGGTGTCTGGAGATGGGCGTGCCGTAAGGGTTGGCGAAGACCCTATTGTTGGGGTCCTCTGATTCATGTCCTTTCACTCAAGCTCATATATTTCCTCCACTGTAAGGGAATTTACTCACTTTACCATGCTTATGTGACTCCAGATAGGGGATTGGCTCTACAGGGTTGGCTGATTGCTGATCAGTTAGGTCTATATGGATCAATGGGAGATGAATGGTCTAAGTATGTCAAGGTCAAGGATTTGATGTGATGGGGGTGATAAGCCTGGATGACATGCCTGATCGCCTCTGCTAGTCATATGACACTGCTATGGGGAAGCTGACGGCCAAGCTACCATATCAGCAGTTTATGGACGTTTTTCTTGATAATCGAGAATGGTGGTATAAAATCTAGGTGTGGAAGTTGCCACCGAGGATCGTCATTTGCGTCTGGTTGACACTAGACAAACGCCTACTTACGTGGGACAACTTGCTGTGGAGGGGGTTAAGCAGCTCAGGTATATGCTTGCTATGTGATTCCTCAATTGAAAGCATATTTCACATTTTTTTCTCTTTTGTTTCTGTTTGTCTGTATGGGATATTATAGCGTATATGACCAAAGTCGTCTCTCCTTGGAGTGGCCTTGGAGTGGAGAGACCTTGTCTTCTTTCATTTGGAACTGGAGGAAAAAATGCCTAGATATGCGTTCACTGGCATGCTCCGTCATTTGGGCTCTCTGGCGATGTAGGAACAGGCTCATCTTCAAGGGCGTGAGATCACAGCCCTGGGATATTGCAGTATGGGTTTCAAAATACTTTTCAGTATCGGGCGGTGTCCTCTCTCCAAGCGTTCCTGGCATTACTCCTCGGCTGACAAAGGAACTATCTCTTGTTCACGATTTGGTGGGGTTTTTTAACGGTGCATCACACGCCAACGGCAATTTTTGTGGGGCAGGAGCTATCTTGAGGTTGGAAGATCTTAGTTTCTTGGATGAATTGTGGTCTGAGGTCCAACAAAAGGGGGAACTACTTTCGCTTTAAATCCTTCTGCGTCTCGCTACAAATCTTGGTTTCGATGGCATACACATCTTCGGTGATTCCAAAGTCATAATAGACTGGGCTATAGGCGCAAATCACATTCAAATCTTACACTTGGCGTCGTGGTTGAGTCGTGTGCGTGGTTGAGTCTTGTGCGGAGACTGATAGGTGGTTTCCAAGCGATCACCTTCTCCCACATCCTCAGAGATCAGAATTCTCAGGCAGACTTACTGTCGAAGCTGGCTTTGATCACTGATGTTGATCTCATCTTCATCGAGAGGTGGTCGTCGGATGGTTTGTCGGTTGATCAGGCCAGTCTCGTGGCCCATGGGTGATGGTGGTCTGTTGTCAATCTATTCGTGTTTTTTTTGTGTGTCGACTGTTTTGCCCTTTTTTTTCTTTTTTTGTTGCCATATGTGGCCTCTGGACTTGTTTTTGTTCTGGTTGGATCTCCTGCATCTCGCTGTGATGCTGACAACTATTATTGTTTTCCGTTTTCGTTGATGTCCAAGTATGTGAATCAGCCTTTTCTAATATTTTATAATAGAATATTTCCTTCTTATTTTAAATTATAAAATAAGTGTATTATCCAAATTGATTTTATAAATGTTGTTATAAATTCAAAATAAATAATTATTAAAAAATATATAGAAAAAATAATTGATACATTGATAACTAGTAATTGATGATGAATGGATAGATAATTCATTTAAGTAAAATAAAGCAATAAAAAATAAATAATAATTTATCAGTAACAATTAACTTGTAACATATTTATTCACCAACCACAAATTAAATAGCTATGTTAATTTTTTTACTTGTTACAAATATTAATATAAAACACTTTAATCTATAATCTTTACTTATCACATGGATTAATAAATATAAAAACCAAATCTAATAAGTAATTAATTATTTGTAATTAAAATACAAATAATTACAAATGTTAGGTTCTTAGTCTCTATCTATAACATAAATTAATAAATAACAAATCTAATAAATAATTGTAGATGCCATTGAAAATATTGATAAGAGTGTATAGTCCCTGCTATGACAGTGAAAAGAGTGTATAGTCCCTGCTATGACAGTAAAATAAATGTTGACAGAAGATATAATAACTAATTGCAAATGTCATTAATAATATGGACAATTAATAAATGTACATAAGAGAGAATAATTTTTTTTTAATATGTGATTGAAAATATTGATGAAAGGTTTAGAGACTGAATGTAAACAAAATATCTAATATATAATTCTAATATCATTAAAAATATTGATAAAAAGACTAATAAAAGTAAACAAAATATCTAATATATTATTGTAAATGTCATTAAATATATTATTGATAAAATGTTTATAGTCTCTGCTTATGGCAAGTGGTAATAAATATAAACAATAGATATAATAAATAATTGGACATGTTATTACAAATATTGATAAAAAGTTTCTAGCCAACTACCTTGTATCCTCTGTAAACAATTTTTTATTTTCGAAGCTTTACTTCAATAAACAAAACATTATAGCCTGAACTTGTAAATTTTTTATTTTCTAAGCTTTACTTTAATAAACAAAATAATAGTTGGCTTGCTGCCCAAGGCAAGTGGTAATAAATATAATAAACAATTGCACATGTTATTAAAAATAGTGATAAAAAGTTTCTAGCCAACTACCTTGTATCCACTGTAAATAATTTTTTATTTTCGAAGCTTTACTTCAATAAACAAAACAATATAGCCTGAACTTGTAAATTTTTTATTTTCTAAGCTTTACTTCAATAAACAAAATAATAATTGGCTTGCTGCCCAAGCCCAACATTGAATGCTTTGACGACAGCTTTGTTTAATAATTAGCCAACTACCCAACTTTGAATGCTATAAACAATTAGTAGCAATGGCAGCTAGCTTTGAGGGATCAAATTTGAAGGGTAGGTCTCATTTCACTTTGAAAGGTTGTGAGATATTGAACCTTTCATGGTTGTGAGATACTGAACCTTTCATGGTTGATATGTAAACATAAATCATTCTTTTTATTTGAAAATGTAAGAGTACACCAAAATTTCAGTATTACAGCTAGAAGGAAACCGATTGTACTTGAGCCAAAATCCTGTTACAGGTAGAGATCACTATAGCCATCATGATAATATTGGGATTGTAGCTGTCATTAACCTGAAAAATAGTAATGCTAATTAAACTCATTTTAAAATGAAAATGATAATGTGCAAATTAAGAGAAATTCCATTTAACTACAACAAAATATCAAATGGTAACATGCTTCATTTCATTACCTAAACTTCAAAGTTTCAAACATTTCAAGTAGTCTTATTTAGAGTGAATAGTTTGATATTAAAGCCACCATGCTTCCATGTGGGAGTAAACCAACAGCTGCCAGAATCTGTGAAAAAAAAAGCCAGTTGCTGCCAAAATCTGTGAAAAAAAAACCAACTGTTGCCAGAATAGCAAATAAAAATCGCTCACAAATCTCTCACATATTTAAATAGGTTCAATTATTCAAAAAGTTTGGCATCTTAGTAAGTCAAAATCTACTGGCAAAACTTGCTGACAAGCAACACTACTTATGCAAATAAACCTTGAAGTTGCAATTGACCTTGTTGGAATGCCTCTTAAAACCAACATAGAACAATTTTGCATATAGGCAGTTCACCACGTCTAATTATTGAAACAATTTTACATCTTTTACAAGTCAAAACCTGCATGCTAATCCAGCATGGGATTAGCCTACAACTATTGCAAAAACACATTTAAGTTGCAATTGATATACCTGAAAATATATTGTTAATATCAGTATTGGGATTTTCATATGTCATACAAGAGACTTGTATTTGGAGACCATATATAAAGCCAATTTTCTAATATTACTAACATTGATTCATTTTATCCTTACCTAATTATATCCATACTCCTATGATTGCATTACCTGTCAAACAATTAGTTAGTTATAACCTGCAACCTTCTCGTCTACTCTATGGCCAATTCTCTCTAAGCTTATGTATATTGATTCATTTGTATCTTTTTTATTAAATAGTGAAGCTTCTCTATCACCACAATTCCATTGAAACATTTTGGCATAGTAATATTCATACTCCTATGATTAGAAGCATTTGTTTATGTATATTGATTCATTTGTATCTTTTTTATTAAATAGTGAAGCCTCTCTATCACCACAATTCCGTTGAAACATTTTGGCATAGTAATATTTATTCTCCTATGATTAGAAGCATTTGTTTAAAAAGACAAAGCAAAGGGCTTCAGGCCGGGTAGTAACTTTTCGAATAGTAACTTTTTGAAGAAAAACAAACAAATCTTAGGAAACCGAGAACACGGTATTTGAAAGTAAACTAAATTTATAAAAAAAATTAAACAGCTAAATTTCTGAGGCAAATAGCCAATTCCAAGGCTATTAAGTCAACTCAGGGAAACGGCCAACAAAGTTATGGGCTACTGGATAAATTCAAGAAAATATACCGATGGATAAATTCAAGAAAATATACCGATGAGATAAATCGAAGTGGATGGCTTTGAGAAAAACAGAATACCGATGAGATAGATCGAAGTGGATGGCTTTGAGAAAAACAGAATTCAACATTTAAAGCCTAAATTTCTCCATACGTTGCTGCTGCCAGTTTGGAAACAAATGGTTCAATACACGGTCGAAGAAACAAAATATGAAAAAAAAGCTACGGACAAAACAAACAAAACAAAGCTTCAAAAGCAAGCACACTTGTAACATGCTAAGCTAAATGCTAACACAGAAAACTTCCAAATATTAATATTATCTGTTGTAAAAATTCCATGCAATCTGCAGAAGTGCTAAAGCAAGACCTTGATGAAACAACACCTCGAACAAAGTCTTAATAACGACACATTTAAATCATAATCCAAAACATCAAACTGCTAAAATCTCCAAATACATCAAAATCCGCCGTAGCTAAAACACGAAATACTGAAAGTAGCAATCTAGTATATGTAAACTGCTATAAACGACTACAAATGCAAGCAATCAGTCCCTTCCAGACAAACTGGTCGAAAATCACTATATCCACGAATAGCCCCGAGATGAATGGTTCGATCATACCTTGAGCTTAAATGTGGTACGCTCCAACAGTTTCTGGCACTGTGACTGTATTTCCTTCAATATAAACCAGTTCGTGCTCCCTCTTTCCGAAACTGCCTTCAGATACTAAAAGGACAGTCCGAATTTGAGCTGAAAAAGGGCAGACAACAGGACCGTGCCTATTTTAGTAAACAAAGGGTGAAACGGCTCCAAAAGATACACCAAAAATAACAGAAACCTTACTTGCTTATATGGATTTCATGCTTCGTTATGCACAAATCCAAGGCTTGCAGATCTCCAGGCTGTCGTTCTTAAACACCGAATTAGTANAGCTCATCGCCAGCCCGGATCTTGAGTCTTGACCATTGTTTGAAAGCCCCGTCTTCTTTGTCCCTCAGATCTGCTGTCAGCTCTGACCAGCAAACCCTAGCCCCACCCAGCCACCCTCAACGGGTTTAAAAACAGCTTACCAACGGGTCTCCCCAGTCCCCAGAACCAGAACAAGTTACATCTGTGATCTGTGTTGTAAAGACTCGGCTCAGGGATGGAAACAGTGAAGTCCCAGGAACATAACAACAAGGTTGGCGCCGGGCGGGCTCACGTCAGCATGTGTAAAGTGTTAATGGCAAATGGCAATACCAATTTACCATCCATGATCAATCAATAAGAACATTTAGTTTCCAATAGTGTACTGCTAGAGTGACTGGTAAGATCATGTGACTATGTGAACCAGAACATGCCACATGGACCGAGAATTTAATGAAATTATTGAATTGTAAATCGTAAATGCCAAATTTTTCCAATGTGATTATGTGCCATTAAATCAAAATGCTTTGAAACTTGATTGTTGAGCAGTTGGCACGGGGCGGCCTGCCCAGGCAGCCCAGTTGGCAGTGGTGGGAGGTCACTGTGCTTCATTCTGATTCGATCCTCACCGGTGGCGCGGCAAACTTAGGAGCGGCCCTTCTATTGAAAACTTGCAACTGTTTTTTTAATTTCATTACTGACGGGCTAAATATGAAATAATTTTTTGTTTTGCAGGCTAAATATTTTTATGGCCTTCTATGACGGCCAAAATGGCCTTTGACGGGCCCTGAAGCCTTCAAATTTGGACCGCTTGTACTCATCAAATTCTCACCTCCGTATGCCTCTAAGCTTGATGCATCCCCTTCTTGAAAACTCCTGCAACGAGTTCAATTGTTCAACACCTGACAGCTCTTCTAATTCAGCACACTCATTAACATCCAGTATCCGGAGCTTTGTCAACTGCCCCAAACCTTCAATGCTCTTCAACTTCAAGCATCGCCATGCCCGCAAAACCTCCAACGATGTCAAATGTTCAACACCTTGCAGTGCTGTTAACTGAGAGCACTCACTAATATTTAGTATTTTAAGCTTTATCAGCTGCACCAAACTCGGCATCCTCTCCAGCTTCGCACATCCATATGGGGACAATTCCTCCAACGACCTCAAATGTTGAACACTTGGCAACTCTTTTAACTCATCGCACTCACTAATATCTATTATTCTAAGTCTTGTCAGCTGCCCCAGGGCCTGTATGCTCTTCAACTTGAAGCATCGCCATGTGCGCAACACCTCTAACGATATCAAATGTTCAACACTGGGCAGCTCTTCTAATTCAGAGCACTCACTAATATTTAGTGTTTTAAGCTTTGTGAGCTGCACCAATCTAGGTATCCTCTTCAGCTTTTCGCATCCATATGCAGACAGCTCCTCCAACGACCTCAAATATTCGATACCAGGCAGTTCTTCTAACTGGTAACACACACTAACATCTAGTGTTCGAAGGTTTGTCAGCTGAGCCAACGTTGGTATGCTTTTCAACTTGAAGCATCGCCATGTCCGCAACTCCTCTAACGATTTCAAATGTTCAAAACTAGGCAGCTCTTCTAATTCAGAGCACTCACTAATATTTAGTGTTTTAAGTTTGGTCAGCTGGAACAAACTCGGTACCCTCTTCAGCTTCTGCAATCCATATGCGTAGAACAACTCCAACGATCTCAAATATTGAAAACTGGGCAGCTCTTCCAGATCAGAGCACTCACCAATATCTATTATTCTAAGCTTTGGCAGCTGCCCCAAGGCCTTTATGCTCTTCAACTTGTAGCATCGCCATGCCCTCAGCTCCTCTAACGACCTCAAATGTTCAATACTGGGCAGCTCTTCTAATTCAGAGCACTCACTAATATTTAGTATTTTAAGCTTTGTCAGCTGCACCAAACCCCTTATCCTCTTCAACTTCCCACATCCATATGCAGACAACTCCTCCAAAGACCTCAAATAATCAACACAAGGCAGTTCTTCTAACTGGAAGCACATACTAATATCCAGTATTCGAAGCTTTGTCAACTGAACCAACGTTGGTATGCTTTTCAGGTTGAAGCATCGCCATGTCCGCAAAACCTCCAACGACCTCAAAAGTTCAACACCTGGCAGCTCTTCCAATTCAGAGCATTCACTAACATTAAGAGTTTCAAGTTTTGACAGCTGCCCAAGACCCTGTATGCCCTTCAGCTTCTCACATTTATATGCAGACAACTCCTTCAATAAGCTTAAATTTCCCACATATGGAAGCTCTTCTATCTCAGAACACTCACTAATATTTAGTATCAGTAGCCTTCTTAGCTGACCCAATCCCCATATTTTCTTCAGCTTCTCACATTTAGATGTCCTCAACACTTCCAAAGATACCAATGTCCCAATATTTTGCAGCTCCTCCACTTCTTTGCATCCGCTAATGTCCAGCGTTTTAAGTTTTGCAAGATCACAAAGCCCTTCTATTTTCTCCAATTCAGAACAGTTGGTCAATTCCAGATGTATGAGTGTATTTGGCAATGTTCCAACCTCCAAGAGATCATCACAGCACTTAATGATGAGATGCCTGAGGCTAGAAAAAACAGCTGTAGGAAATGAGAGCTCTGATTTTTCTGTTTTGTACAGTTCTAAGTGTTGGATCCGCTGCATAACCGTGCACATATCAATGGGGTTTTCCAATTTATTCAACACTACTTTCCCTATTGACAATCTTAATGCTTCTGTTTCTCCTTCAACCTTTTGAAAAGACATTTCGCAGAATGCACACTCACAGAGCGTGATGCCTGCTGCTTCAAAATCTTTTAATTGTTCATCCAAACCAGTGGGATGTTTGACCACATTTAATGGTAATGTTTTTCTAATTTTTAAAACATATTCAACAACCTTATCTAGCAGCTTCCCCTCGTCCCTGTTTATTCAGAAGAAAATAAATGGAATCATAAAACTATACGTGAATTATTATAGAACATAAAGTGGGAACAGAATTGTCGGCCGCTCACCCGTTAAACTTCTCCTCCAGGTCTAATCCACTTATATCTGCAGCAGTAGACAGAGCATTTCTCCAATTTTGAATAGTGGTGGAGTCGTATCGCGGCTGATCGGAGTCAACCATTTTTTTCGTCTGGAGCGTCTGTATGGCTTGAGCATACCTTCCAGTTGCGTTATTGCCCCGCGTCCACCGAAGCTCAGTAGGCTTCACATGGTAAAAAACTGGAATAATGGGAGCCCGTGACTCGAACATGAGGACGAGTTCATCCAAACACCAATTTGATTGAGCATATCCAGGAGAGAAAATGGCTACATGCACAGAAGCAGATGCAATAACTTCTCTTATTTGAGAATTGAAGTTATCTCCAACTTCCAACTCCTCCTGGTCCAGAAAGGCTGTCACTCCATGTGAAACAAGACGATGGTATAGATGGCTGGCAAAGGTCTTCTTTACATCAGGACCACGATGGTTCAAAAACACATCGTAGTAGTAATGTTTGTTGGTGGATGTGGAGACAGCCATTGATTACACTCAAAATATGGAAATGAAAGGGCTTTGGATGGTTGATGCTATAATGCAAATTCCAGGGAATCTGAGAAGGGCAGATAAATTTTGCAGGGAAAGATTACAATGAAAAGTTCAGGAAGTGTGCTATGGAGATATATATAAATATTAAACCAAACCCTAAATGTTCAGTCAACACATTCTGCCTTCTACAATTTGTTCGAATCCATCTGGTCTACAGCATCACATGCATCCAATGCAAAAGATACAACTTCATATGCATTCCAACGCAAAAGACAAAATGCAAAGTGCTTATTTTGGACGTTTGCTCAGCAAAAAATTATAGAAAATAGAATTTCAGTTCTGATTGTTTTGAAAGACTCAAAACGTCTTGGAAGTGGAATAATTATATTTATTAGCGTAGGTACAAGTTACAAGTAAACTGGTGGGTGAATTTAGATAAATACATATAATCATTTAGTTATATAAAAATAGTTGGTTGATAAACAAAAGACTAAGTATTAAACAAATTATCAAATAAACATTAAACTGATTAATATAAACATAAAACAAATACTATTTAACAAGAGTCACGTGGTAGAAATGTTCTAGACATTGTCACATGTTGTTTCAGGTTAACTTGAAAGCTTCATAAAGCTTAGCATTCCATAACGTTACATAACGTTAGGTAAAGTTATTTTTATTAATAAAAAATAATTTTTTTAATTATAGGCCAAAATAAATGTCGCCTAGAAAAAAACCCAATATGGGGGAAATGTTGTAATCTTCCTAAGTAACAAAACAATAAAAAAGTAAAAATTTAATTATCCATAAAAAATATGGGTGAGGAAAAAAACACAATATGGGGGAGATGTTGTAATGTTTTTACTTAACAAAATAATAAAAAATGTTGGTCTTGCACATGGTTTTAAAACCATAAACCATGTGCATGGATTTAAAATCACGTGCACATGGTTTGCACATGGTTTTTATGCACATGCTTTATGGTTTTAAAACCATGTGCAAGGCCTTCTAAACAACCCATCGTTTTATTGTACATGGTTTAGGAGGGCCTTGCACATGGTTTTAAAACCATGTGCAAGGCCTTCTAAACAACCCATCGTTTTATTGTACATGGTTTAGGAGGGCCTTGCACATGGTTTTAAAACCATGTGCAAGGCCTTCTAAACAACCTATAGTTTTATTGTACATGGTTTAGGAGGGCCTTACAAATGGTTTTAAGACCATGTGCAAGGCCTCCTAAACAACCCATGGTTGTAGGAGGGACTTGCATATGGTTTTAAAACCATGTATGGGGAAATGTTGTAATGTTAGTTCATAACAAAATAAAAAAATAATAATAAATATTATATGTGGGCCATAAATAATATTAAATATTAATAATATAATATTATATGTGGACCTTGAATAAAAAGATGTGTCTTTTGGTTTGAATCAAATCAATGGATAACTATGAAGAGATTTGATCCATCTCACCGCTTGATAGAGCCTAGGATTTGGATCTACGCTGGTTTAAAATTTAACAATGTAAATAGGTTTGGCACATGTTTGTAGTGATTCTACTATAAAAGTTGTCTAAGGCTTCTAGGCATAGGCAGAAAAACTACCCACAACATTTAGGTCATCACCTAACAAAAAAATCTCACAAACAATCCTACTAAAAATCCATTCATTTTGTTATTGAAGATAGAGTTCAAGCATTGAATGGTTTCTAAGGGAGAGTTCAAGGGCAAGTTCACTTAATGGTTGAAGGGCGAGTTCTTTGAAGAGTGAGTTATGCAACCTTATATGGTCCATTGTCTCGGTTGAAGAGCCATTGTCTCGGTTGAAGAGCAATTTCTGTAACCTTGAAATTTGTGAGTATGCGGGCTATATAAACAGAAGCAAACATGCAGTGGATGGATGAGGAGTAAGGAAATAGAGATGAGATGAGGGTGTGATTAAAAACTATGTATTTTGTATAAGACCTGTTCATAACTTTCTCCCACAATTGAGGAATGTTGGAAGAGGTTTCACGATGGAGGAGTATCGGAAGAAGTATATTACAGTGCATAATTTGTACGATGTTTGAATTGTGCTTGTGAAAATAAATCCATATATGTACAAATTCATTGTGAAGAATGTGAATGGATTCTCTTTCATTTCATTTTATTCATTATTAGGGACATATTTGATATCCATGTTCAATGTTTAGATTTTTTTTATCCCTCTTTATTTGTAAATTTCCATTTTCATATTTCAGCATATTTGATTATTATATGTGAAATCTCTCTTAGTTATTAAAAGATGTTGGCGATTGAAAAGCACGCCAATAAGAATCACATGCTGAATTATAAATTTTGAATGCCCAACTAAAACAATAATGTTAACATTCTTCTGCAATAATTTGGTATTTCTTTGACTCGGCAGTGGAAAGTCTGCATTGATTTGGACACATACATGATTTTCATTTTTCTCTGTGGATTGATAGAGATGGAAAGACTCTTTTCCTCTCTGGACAGAAACAACAAAAGAAGTTGCACCTTAGCAAATATTGTGAAACTAATATTGTGAAACTAGATTAGATCCTATGCCACTACTCTTTCTACAAGATTTAGCCGATGGAAAAGAGTAATATGCCATGTATTTAGAAGGATAAAAAAGAAAGATTGCCATTATCATTATAACATGAGTATAATTTTTATTTTTTTCATTATTTTTTCATGTTAATTTAACAATAAAGTATAAAAAGTTCATATGGGCTTGTTAGGTCAATGGTCTAACAAAGCTTTAAAAATGTATTTAAAAAAAAAATATTTTTCATCATATGTATATGCCTTGAAAAGATGGAGACACCTAAATATTTGACGAGTTGGCCTTGGCCTGGAGGGGGGCTTTTTCCTTGTATTTAACAATTTTTGTTTTGGCACATAGTTGGCCCTCAAAATAGCCCATTCTTAAAGCTTCTTAAAAATCCAAATCCTCCGCCAACATGAAATCCCATCACCCAATTTCGATGCAAAGCAATAAGAACTTGGAAACAAACTTAGGGGAAACAACCCTATATTGCAAATATCAAGGAGAACAAAAAAACAACAGCCTGCATATCAAACAAAACTGAAGTGTCTTGACAGCAATAGTGAGGCCTGTGCCCGGCTTCACAGTAGTAGTACCATTCTCTTCTATCCAGTATTTGAAAACATAGTCGAACCCACCTCCACGGAGAACACTCTCTTGCCTAAAGTTCCTGCTGGTAGATTTCATCTCATTGAATGTGCATTTCAACAACTGGGATGATATTCTTAATTGTTCCTCTAGCCTGGGAGTAGTTGGAATGCTGTGAATTTCAACAACTGGGATGATATTCTTAATTGATGCTCTAGCCTAGGAGTTGTTGGAATGCTCTCTGTATTGGCAGTGCTAATAGAAGGACTTGTCTGGGAAGTTGGTAATTGTTTGCCACTATCATTGGGATTTTTGGTTTCAGTTGTGCATCAATGTGTCCTACAAAAAAAAACCCATTTATCAGCGAGCTTTTAAGGAATTTAAAAACCAGAAATTCAATTGCAATTACAATTTTAAGAACAAACCCTTTTAGATGACATAATAATCTTTAAATGACATAATAATCTATTGGAATTCACAAACCAAATTATAACTTAATACCAACTATTGGAATTAGCTGCTTTTATGAAAAAAAAACTACTTCAAAAATCCCAATTGTATTGCAGATCATTCAAGACAATTTAAAATAATTGCAGATCATTCAAAACAATTTAAAATATTTGCTTGTCCATCAACCAAACAACCAAATTTAATGTGATACAAATGAGAATTAACGATCCCTCTCTTTTCCATTTTGTTTTTATTTTCGTCGCTCACAGAAGGCACTCAACAAGTATGTCATTTTGTAAAATGAATTTAAAAAACATTCGGTTTTCTTTCATTTCTATAAAACCATATTAAATACATCATTTATAGTTATGCTACAAGAATAGGTTGCAAAGCACACTTAATGCTCGTCGTTTTCTAAAATACAAAGCTACATAAAATACTAAATTACATGATATTGTTGTCATGCTATAGGGTAGCGATGGTGAGTCCAACTTCCGGATCAAAGCTTGAATAGTTGCATCCCTGTATAGGGGTTTGAAGTTGTGAAACATTTTTGTTTTAGTGTAATGTTTTTGTGAAACAAACAATCTAATATATAATAAAAAAATTAGGAAACTTCATGAGAAGTTACAATAACCGTGATTTTCAGAGTTACTGTGCAATTGGTAATTCTATGGAATTAGCAATTCTTTGCATGATGTTATTTTGGCGGAAATGACCTTGGATCATGGGTCATGGCTGGTTTCTATCTTTCAACAAATTAAGAACCCTTTCCTATACAATGTCAATTATTTAGCTTCAACAAATTAAGAGCCCTTTCCTGTACAATGTCAATTATTTAGCTTCAACAAATTAAAATCCCTTTCCTATACAATGTCAATTATTTAGCCTTTGGGCAGTACCTTTCCCAAGAAAACACTTTAGTTCATAATTGCTCTTTCCTGTACAATGTCAATTATTTATCCTTTGGGTGGTACCTTTACCAGGAAAACAATTTAGTTCATAATTGTTCAAACAAGCTTGTCGATGACATGGGATCCCGTACGGTGGGGGAAGGTGGTTTTCACCCAGCCCACCAGGGATCAAGTCCCACAGAGACATGGCCCGTTGTGATAAGGCTCGAAGGGTAGACGCCCCCTGGGATAGAGTTCTGCCTCTTCTGGATTGGAGTCCGGGACGTCTCAGCCCTTGCTGAGTCACAAGTTTCTGGTATATCTGGCTTGCAGGCTGTTAAATATACCTGGGGTTTATAGTGGCAGTCAGCGGCTTTGAACCTGGGCCTCGCCGAGGTAATCCCGACGAGTTACCGATTTCCCTAACCTAAAAAAAAAAAAAAAAAATTGTTCAAACAAGCTTATTAAACCCTCTTCATCCCCCCCGAGACTGCACCCGAGCCAAACCCCACCTCAGGTTTTGTCGAGATTCTTCATTGCTCATAACAAGAAAATTATAAGCTAATTACCAAGGATGAGAGAGTCGTGAAGGCTGATAATGGTTAAAAGTGTACTCCCAACCAAAAAAAATAAAGAAGTGCTATATTTTGTTTAACATACAAATTCAGACTTAAAGGTGGTTTCCAACTGAATTGGCATGAAAATGAGTTTTAACTGAGTTAAAATATAAAATATATTATTATGAAAATGAGTTTTAATTGAGTTAAAATATAAAATATATTATTTGCCTAAGAATTGCAGTAAACAAGAACCCGATTTCCCATTATTCTTCTCTATTTTGTGCATCCACTTACAATTTCCCTGGACGATGCAAGGCCAAACATGATGCATGTCAAAGCCGCTACAGAAACCGGGCGGTTTCTTCCATTGTGCCAGTAAACAAAGTGACTGACTTCTTCACTCATTGGTATTCCAGTAACATCGTGTGAGTAAGCAAGCAAGCAAAACTGGTATTCCTTGTCTTCTAAGTCTGTAGGTGAAAAGCAAGCAACCAAACAACAAAACCAGTGGAACAGAAAAAGAAAATGAAGATTGTGTGCGACAAACAGGAGAGTTGGTTGCCGCGTGGTAGTTGATATGTGCGTGGCTTGAAGTGTGTTGTGGGCGGTGTTGCAATCAAATCAGCAGTCTGGGCACAATGGTTTTGGTCATTTGTAGACCGTAGCTGCAGCTGTGTTGTATATAAAATATTGCGATGAAAGTATAATGGATAAATGCGCGAATGAATGAATGAAAGATCAAAGTTCAAAGAGCTTTGGATTTTCTATACAGATGTCAAACTGTGTAGTTTCCATTAAAGAGAATATCACATGGAGAATTCAAGAAACAGTCCAAATTTACAATAATAGAATCCATAATGTGTAATGGATGCTCATCAAGTTACCAGCACTCAACGAACCCATAAATATTCTTGGCATGGTTCTTCAAGGCTTATCGATGACCTCCATCTTTCGTCAAGATTTGGAGCGGAGATATCCATACTCTGAAACTTCATTGATACTTATTTAATGATGAAGAAATTACAAATCCAGAAGTGGAAGGATAAATTGAAAATTGCAGACCGATTTTCTCTGTGTATTTGTAGGGATTTGGATTAGTTGGAGACAATG
>LPNX010124957.1:5633-16395 GCA_001517045.1 Pseudotsuga menziesii | reverse complement strand
TGTTTATCTACAATAACAAGAATACAAAAGGATAATCCATATAAATCAAATACAATAGCTGCAAAGTCATTTAAAATAAACAAAAAAAATTAATAGGTATAAATTACTGAACATAAACCATTATATAAAGTAATGATAAGTTAATATAAGATTTCTAGGATAATGTGCACCTCCATTTTGTTGTGCAAAATTTACAAAATAATTTCGTAACATTTAGGCATTAAATTGAACATATTTAGACAATTTTATTATAAGTAATAATGGTGATAAATATATTGTTCAAATGAGTGATATAGATGTGCAATAGCTACTGTACTAAAACAATCATTGCTCATATTAATGAGTTTCATCAGAATAACTATGCACATATAATGGTTTAGGCTTACTCCATATATAGGAACCTAATAATGATGAGAAAAATATCTCTACTACCTGTATTATCACTCCAAATATACCTAAGGTTGTGAAAGGAAATATCAAGATAGCAGCAAAAACCACTTTTAGAAAGAAATTGGCTCTTATTTCTAGAGAGGGATCTCTTAGATAAAGTTTTAACAAGGCCAGATATATGAATCAATAGTTTTAAGTTGTGTAGATGGTTGAAACAAAACATATAACCATTGGGCTATGGAGTCAAAACATATGAAGATAATACAAAGCTTCCTACTCAGAATCTCAACAAAGGCAAGATAATTATTCAGCTACAGTCATTCATTGATTTTCAGGCAATAAGAAAGACACATGAACAATCCATTAATATAGAGAATCACAGGATGAATTCCATATCAACTTTAGAAGAAATATTCATGGATATCTGAAACAATAACTAGAGCATAACATGTATGAATTCTGAAACTATTATACACTGCATTTAGACATGACAGAAAACAGAATGGAAGGTAAACACTTAGAAAAAATTTCACAGAGAAAGAAAGCACATACTGTAACATAAACAATACATGAATCTTTGAAGATAAACTAGCATTCGAATCTGTAATTTTATTCAAAAAAATTCTCACAAAACATCGGTCCAATCTTATGGGTTCCAACCCCTAATACCTCAATAAAATTCAAATATATAGAAATAGTTTCTTCCCAGAATGTCAAAAACCAACTAACTATTAATCATAAGTTCTTGTAACCATTTCCCTAATCACTAGGTATAATAATTACATGCTTTGTTTGAAATAACAGACTGCTTGATTATAGCAAAATCCATAACTGCAAGGCACCACGAACAAACAGCTTCCCGAGATTGCAACACCTGTCTTTATGAATGTAATATGTATTTGGTTTTCCCAAATTTCTCCATGATTTTCCACGGTTCTACATCTGGAGTGTTGTACTCTATCGTTTCTCTTATTGACACCTCCAAATCCACATAAGATTCATAAGACACAGCTTTCCCATCATTTTTTAATAATTAGAAACCTGTCCAATATTTCAAAGTCTTCTGTCAACTTTTCAACAATGACCTTTCATGTTAATCCTTTCACTAAATCTGCAAATTTAGAATGATCCATGCAATTTTGTACCAATAAGGTATGATATTGTTCTTGAGAAAGAAATTGTCCTTCATCATCCCAAAAAGAAGGGAGACCATCATCAAATAAATTTTGAAAAGTCGCCCTGAAATCTTTGATTTGAGAAGACATCAGATTCGCTTTATCCTGGACAACTTTCATAAGTTGATGTTTATTGATAAAATTCTTCACCCATAACACAATAGATACCCTGTCTTTGATCCCAATATCCCACATATTTTTATATGTCAGAGAATTCAAAAAATTCATAGCATTATGAGTAGTATTTCTTTTCCATGGTTTCATTTGCTAATTTTAAACTCTGAGCAGCCAGATTTACCAATGCACTTTCATCATCCATAAAATTTAAATAATGTCTGAATTTATTGATTTCTACAGACAAAGTATCCCAGATCAAATGTTTAGATCCCTCTAAAAGATCTTTTCCTATATCTCACTCTTTTAATTCATTAATTTTTTTTCTGTAATTACCTCTTCTCATTCCAAGTTTTATTCTTCTCTTCAATACTTTTAGCCAATTCTGAGTTGATACTTTCATTCTCATCCTTTAACCCTTTAATTTCCACTTCTTTCAAACTTACCTAAGACATGGGAACTAGTAAAGCATCTGCTGAAAATTCATTTAATGGTTTTTCAACATTAACAAGGGGTTCATCTATATCAATGAAAGGTTGATTCATCAATTCCTCC
Source organism: Pseudotsuga menziesii (assembly GCA_001517045.1). NCBI lineage: Eukaryota > Viridiplantae > Streptophyta > Pinopsida > Pinales > Pinaceae > Pseudotsuga > Pseudotsuga menziesii. Next base: position 14,161 of record LPNX010124957.1, on the reverse strand, counting down.
ATAACCTCTTTTTCATCATTATGATCTTTATTTAACCTTGGAATCTGAGATATCAACTCATTTTTTTTTGTGTCACACTTGTATTTCTCCTCCTACATCTTCAATAATTTTCCTTTATAATCCATCATATCCTGGTAGACTTTCTCCTTTTCTTCCTGTAATGCAAAAAATTCTGAAGATTGACCATGTTTAGTGCTAGGGACCTTAAGCTTCTTTTTCAACACTTGAATGGTGTTATCTTTCTCTTCCAGAATCTTCTTCGTCAGTTTCACATTATTTGGTTCAGTCCCTAAGCTTATGATATCTCCTTGTAGCTTCTTTATTGGAATCAAATTGGCTTTATTTTCAAATTTCTCATGTTTTAATTGAATTTCCATTTTTTCTACAAGAGATTGCAATCTAGTAACTTTCACATTTGTATGTAACAAATTGGAATAAATGACATCTCTGATTTGTTTGTGGAGATGTATTTTATCAGGAACACTAATTTTATCCAGTTTCACCTCCATCTCAGACACCTTCTTATCACATACCACAACAAATGTTAGGGTATTTCTCTCTGCATCTTGAGTAGAAATCAATGAATATTTTTGATTGATTAATTTCCTAAATCGGGTAAGCAGATTCTTAGTTTCCTCCAATGACTACATTTATTTATCAGCATAACTTCACATCAACTCTATCCTAGATTTGTAACAAGAACTAGATTCTGTTTTAGCTTCATCTCCGAAAGAATATTGCTACATTTGCATAGACTTTTTCTGAAACAAAGGTATTTTCATTAAATCTTTTGGAAATATTTCTTCTGAAATGGTTATCTCATTCTAAGGATGTGTTTTTATTTTTTTATTGGAAATCTCTTCATCTACGTCCATGCCATCTTCTTCAGAAAGAGTCTATTAGCACCAGAATTGAACCAAAGGTTGCGAAAGGGCTCGCTTCTGGGTAACAACAAAATTGATTTTGGTCACGCCTCCAACCCTGCGCGATCAAAGAGGGATCTCTTGCTCGTCACTGGAGCAGCTCCACATAAGGTTGTCAGTATTGTGTGTCACCGGAATCTACTCCACATAGGATCTTCAATCGGTATGATCAGGGGGCTAGGATCCTGAATGGGGCTAAGTGGGTCGAGGTAGGTCCATGGTGGGGTTATCAGGGTTAAAGGACCATGGGAAAATGGAGTCAAAACCTACACAAGAAATTATTATAGATGGAAAGAATGACAAAAGGTAGAAAATAGAGGCTATATATCTACTAATTTCCCAATCAGAAGATTTTAGCAGGTGTTTTGGAGGACAAGAAAGAACAATCCATCTCATGGAGCATTGGCGAGATGAATTCCATGAGACTTTAGAAGAACCATTGTTAATGCTTAGAACATCAGTTGGATCATAGCAAGTATGAATTTTGAACCACTATACCCTATGTTGTAGGCATGAAAGCAATAAACAAAATGGAGTGAAAACAAGGAAACACAATTTACACGTAAAGAAAGCACTTATTGGCAAAAGAAACAACATAGGAATCTCTACTGTGAATGAAAGTCTTCCATTGCAATTTTATTCATACATACGTATTAAGATTTTACAAATGGGAGCCTCAACCCGGGATTGTTTCCCAATCCAATTCTCTAACTCCTTTCTCCCTCTATCGGGAGCATTTTTATACAATCCTAATGCTGAGACTACAGAATAAATAACTGTTACAAGTCGCCATCTAGCATTAACAGTGCAAAGAGTGGGCTATTTCCATGTTTTCCAAATATAAACAAACATTATGGATATAGATCACATGATAACATGGGCTGATAGTGTAGACCCTCCCACAATCTTGCTTCATGAAAATGATTCCCACGCGATATGCTGACGAACGACTTTCTGCACAGGATACCGTGGACCCATTTTGGGTCTCCTTGTCCAGCTGGAGGCCGCTAATCAAAGGCTGACAAGAAGGCCCAAATCCTTCTCTCTACTGTTCTCCCGACCTCATCCTCCATCTGGTAACATTGTTATAGGAGTAGGCTGGAGAGAGGGTGGCCAAATGCCAGGTGATGATAAGTGTCTTACGAAGCTTATCATCCTTGTACTATCTTCTTCCTCCTTTAAGTAGGATATTCCCACGAGCCATATAGGTAGGTGTGCACCTGTCCCTTTCTTTGCCCACAAATAAGCATCCAAATGGAACCCCCAAGAATGGTGTCGTAGGAATCGACCAATCTACCATGAGGCAGATTACACGTGTGGATGCCCCCTCCGCTATCATTTCCACACAGGATGGGAGATTTGCGCTATGAGAGTCTTCTTCGGCCGCTCAATCAAAGGAAGCTTTTGTATCCATCGTTCATGTTCCACTTATCCCACTTCCAACCTTTCTCTTTGGTACACTGTGGGCAGTTTGGATCATGATATGTTTTTAGCCATAGATCGAGGTTCGCCCTCATGCAGCCGTCGATCGAAATGGGCCCCACCATTTTTCACAATGGAGAACTCAACTATTCACCTGTGCTGGTTCGCCCTACGAAATGAACCATATCCGCTGATATTTTCTTGCTTTTATCATAGCCATTGATCCCCTCTGACCTCTACACCTTCTCACAATTTGAGATTGCAGTTTTACCTGCACAAGTATGGATTGTGAAATCGTTGTAGGCTATAGATCTACCCCAAGCCACATCTCAACCATTAAAATCTTTCGGTCATTAACGGATTTCACTATATGGGAAAGGAGCATGGACTGTGCATTCTTTTCCATGTGAAGCGATTCAGAACCATTGATCTACCTATGACCAATCGCAACCCTTTAATATGGATCATTCCCAATGTCACGATACACTTGTCACTTTCAACTTTAAAGGATGGTCACACGAGATTCGAGGGGATGGGACCCTTACCGAACCTCTATCAAGCCCTCGAATCAACTGTTAAAACGGATTGTTAACAACTGGCTCCACAAGGGATGCTATCCTCCTAGCGAGGTAGCAAAGAACCCCCATAGACCAAGTTCTGAATCTATTAGGCCACCTTTAGCTCATCTTGGGTTTATCCCTTCTGCTTCATGCTGCTGCTTCAGCGAATACTTGACACTCTTGCAAATCATGCTGGAGACTATAAACCTGTGATGGTAAATGAAAATAGAAACAAACTGAAAATAGTAATGAAGGAAATGCTCGATACTATATGAGCTTATTTTCTCCTACCTACTCTACTTAACTTTGTACACAAGTCCAACTAAGTGAAATCAGACTTCCGGTGAAGCCAATTAAGCAACTCACCTAATATCCTTATTCTTGTATGGTGCTCGATGGAAAAAAATGAAAAGATAATGGGAGAATGGAATGATAAACAAACTGATGTTTAAGTAAAATATATGACCAATCATTTCCTTCACCCAGACCCTCCCTGCATTTGGACACGGGGTCATAAAAAACATGACAACCGTAAAAAAATTCTATCATTGGATGACCATGAGAAAGCTGCCCCGACTGTAAATTCCCTTGCACACTATAAAACCGATCTTTAAAATAACCTTGCAAGGAAAACACATGACAATTTCCAGACGAAACATCCACAAGTTCATCTAAAACTTCTAATTTTAAAACTTCATGTTCTTTATATGTTCCAGCAGAAACATTATTAATTTCTTCAACATGTCTAGTTTTCGATATGTGTTCATACTTTTGATCTTGGATTGCAACGAGATTTTCCTCACTAACAGAACTTGTGATAGGCTGAATGCATTCTTCAGAAAAAAAAATTAGTATACCCATCTCCTTCCAAATCACTAGACCGATCATCTCATTCAAGCAAAGAGAGCTTTATATATTCGTGTAAATCTTTGGGTGTAGTATGAATCTGATCAACATGCGACAATACTCATTCAACCACTATTTCAAAATCTGATTTCTCTTTACTTACATTTTCAGAAAATGAACATGTGCAGGGACTACAAGACTGAGATTTTCCAAAATTATCATCTTCTGTGTAATCAATCACACAAGCACTGTAACTTTCAAGAGATTGCTGCTGCGAAAAGATATTTTCTAGTTGTAAAGGGGAGGCCTCTTCTTGTAACAAACAATTGGAAGTTGAATAACATGAGGAAGGATTCGATTAATAGTCCCAACCTCTCTCTTGGTCACAGATAGAATGCAAATAATGCTGCAAATCATCATCAGTTTCAGGAAGAGAGATATAACTGGTTCAAACAGAGATTTGGTCTATGTCAAATTCAGTCGAGGAAGACAATACTGACTGTTGGGAGTTTTCTTGAATATTATGGCAGCTGGTTTGTCTTTCTTTTTGAGATGAGTATTCATGTAATATATCTAAAACCTATTCATCCAAATACTGACCATCACCACACTCATATTTCACATTTTCAATGAGCTCTCTATCGTGGGTGCAACAATCTTGAAGTGACAACAAAGAAGGGTAATTCCTTTTGAAGTGATCATGGAATATTGCATTAAGTATTTAAGGGAGGATAGAATCCCTGTTGGAAATCCCTCATACCAAGACCTTGCATACCCTTCCAAACTAAATATGAACAGTCTCATTAAAGAATCTTCATGCCATCCCACTCCCAACTTATGTCACTATGCTTATAAAATCTAAATAGATGAATGGTAGCATCATCACCATTTTCATCATTGAATCTTGGAAGATATGTCTTCCAATCTACCAGAGGTATTTTATTGGGATAACCAGGAATGGAAGAAAGATTCATAGGAGAACGCCTTGCAGCTTGAGAAGTCATCTTGATGGTGGAGAAACTGAATCAGCTCCTCAAAATTTGTAATCACATTTGATAGTGGAGCTGCCATGGAACAGTATGAATAATGGATCCTTCGCAGATGGTGTCGCCAGGTGAAAAGAGAAATGACCTTCTTGATGTCTAGCCATTGTTCACCATCAATAGTCAGATCTAAACCTTTCGTTCAAATCGAGGGAAGATTTGGGACCTCTCCCCATCTCTTTCTTTCTGATCGCTGGTCTCCTCAGTGGAGTCACCTTCCATAATATTTCAGTGGAGTATCCATATCAAATGATACAACCTTCTTCACATGTAAGAATCTCTGTTTTCCCACATAAATCCTTCATTAGAGGAAATTTCAACTCAAAATGGGCCTTTTAACTTTAACTCAAATTCCATGTCAGCATGTGTTAGCCAATAAAATTTCTTTAAATTTGAAATACTGTATAGGTCTTAAACACTTTTTAAATATAAATTTGGGGATAGGAGTCATAAAAAAAAACTACTTTTTGTGTTTGTATTTTCGACATATATCCCCGTGTTTTTACTCAAATTTCGATCGAGAGGGCTCGTTGGATGCGGAATTAAATTCTGCATCCAATAAGTAGCCACTCAACATAATTTTGATGGACCCCACTACCCCAAAAACAAGAAATACCTGAAAAGTGTGATGATGACATCATCATCACGTTTTTTCAGGTATTTCTTGCTTTTTGGGTAGCGGGGTCTGTCAAAAGTATGTCATCATCAATTTTTTCATGTATTTCTTAATTTTGGGGTAGCGGGGTGTGTCAAAAGTGTGCCAAGTGGGTACTTGTTGGATGCAGAATTTAATTCCACATCCAACGAGCTCTCCCGATCAAAATTTGAGTAAAAACACGGTGAGATATGTCAAAAACACAAACAAAAAAGTAGTTTTTTTTCTTTTCTTCCTCCAAAATTAATAAATATTATTTTATTATTTTAACTATTATTTTATTAATTTTTTTAGGAGGCCCATTTGAGTTGAAATTTTCTCTAATGTATCCTTTGAATCTTTCTCATTCTTCCCAGGGATGATCTTCAATTTCGTTCCTTGGCAACGGTGCCAGTTTGTTAGCACCAGAATTGAACCAAAGGTTGCAAAAGGGCTCGCCTCTGGGTAACAGCAAAACCACTTTTGGCCGTGCCTCCATCCCTGCGCCGTCAGAGAGGGATCTCTCATTCATCATTGGAGCAGCTCTACATACGGTTTTCAGTCTTGTGTGTCACCAGGGTCTACTCCGTATAGGATCTTCAATCAGTATGATCAGGGGGCTAGGATCCCAAATGGGGCTAAGTGGGTTGAGGTAGGTGCATGGTGGGGTTATCGAGGTTAAAGGACCATGGGAAAATGGAGTGGAAACCTACGCAAGAAATGATTATAGATGGAAAGAATGATTAAAGGTAGTAAACAGAGGAAAGATAGCTACTGATTTCCCAATCAGGAGATTTTAGCGGGTGTTTTGGAGGAAAAAAAAGAATAGTCCATCTCATGGAACATCGGCGAAATGAATTCCATGAGATTTTAGAAGAACCATTGTTAATTCTTGGAACAACATTTGGAGCGTAGCAAGTACAAATTCAGAACCATTATACCCTATGTTGCATGCATGAGAGCAATAAACAAAATGGAGTGAAAACAAGGAAACATAATTTATACGTAAAGAAAGCACTTATTGGGAAAAGCAACAACACAAGAATATCTACTGTGAATGATAGTATTCCACTGCAATTTTATTCATACACAAGTACCAAGCTTTTACAAATGGGAGCCTCAACCTGGGATTGTTTCCCAATCCAATTCTCTAACTCCTTTCTCCCTCTATCAGGAGCATTTTTATACAATCCTAATGCTGAGACTACATATTAAAAAACTGTTACAAGTTGCCATCCGGCGTTAAAAGTGCAAAGAGTGGGATATCGCCACGTTTTACAAATATAAAAAAACATTATGGAGACAAAGCGCGTGACAATGTGGGATGACAGTGCAGAGCCTCCCACAATCATGCTTCATGAAAATGACTCCCACACGATGTGATAACGAACGATTGTCTGCACAGGCTTCCCTAGACCCATTTTGGGTCTCCTTGTCCAGTTGGAGGCTGTCGATCAAAGGCTGACAAGAACGCCCAAATCCTTCTGTCTACTATTATCCTGACATCATCCTCCATCTAGTAACATTATTATAGGAGGAGGCCAGAGAGAGGGTGTCCAAACGCTAGGTGATGATAAGTGTCTTAAGAAGCTTATCATCCTTGTACTATCTTCTTCCTCCTATGAGGAGGATCTTCCCATGAGCCATGCAGGTAGGTGTGCACTTGTCCCTTTCTTTTCCCATGACTAAGCAACCAAATGGAACTCCTAGGAATGGCATCAGAGGAATTGGCCAATCTATGATGAGGCAAATTACACATGTGGATGTCCCCTCCGGTATCATTTCCACATAGGATGGGATATTTGCACTTCAGGATTCTTCTTCAACTGTCCGATTAAAGGAATCTTTTGTATCCACCGTCCACATTTTACTTATCCCACCGCCAACCTTTCTCTTTGGTACATCGTGGGTGGTTTGGATCATGATACGTTCTGAGCCGTAGATCGAGGTCAGCCCTCATCCAATCATTGATCGAAATGGGCCTCACCATTTTTTGCAATGGAGAACTCAACTATTCACCCATGTTGGTTCACCTTGTGAAATGAACCGTAGCCACTGATCTTTTCTTGCCTTTATCATATTCGTTGATCCCCTTTGGCCTCTACACCTTTTAGCGATTTGATATTGTGGTTTTACCCGCACAAGTATGGATTACGAAATCACTATAGGTCGTAGATCTTCCCCAAGCCACATCTCAACCATCAAAATATTTCAGTCATTAACAGATTTCATGATCCCAAAAAGGATCTTGGACCGCACATGTTTTTCTGTGCAAAGTGATCTGGAACCATTGATCTGCCTCTGACGAATCACATCCCTTGAATATGGATTGTACCCAATGTCATGATACACTTGCCGCTTTCACCATTGAAGGATGGTCACACGAGATTCGAGGGGCTGGGACCCTTACCGAACCTCTGTCAAGCCCTTGAATCAACTATTAAAACATAGTTTTAACAGAGTCCTTTTAATCATAACACTGGAATTAACAGACATTTGAACTGTTAAATCCAATTTGTCCCTCTTATCTTCATTAGCTTCTGTCATCCCATCTTTCATAACTTCTGCATTTTCTCCAAAATTAGACAGATTTCCTTTTTTATATAATCCCTCAACAATTTGATGATCAAATGGCTTTTTTTTGTTCAATTTCCTTCTTTGATAAATAATCTGGTGTGGGTCGTAATTAATTTTTTCCACTTTTTGAATGTCCATAACTTCCAATAATTTCTCAATCACCCACAAAGTGATTTTGTTCTTAAAAATGAAAGGACCCACCTTGAGAGGGAATTTTACATCAGAATATTTTTTAAACGCTCTGAAGTGTTCCTCTTCTGCACACAACCTTTGTCTCATGAACTCTAATGCAAATACTCTTGACGTTAAAAAAACTAGTAACTTGTATGGTTCTCCTATGAATCGATACACTCTTATAATAGTAAATTCTTTGTGTAAAAACCAATCTCAGGTTCTGTCTTTTGGAGAATATTGTAACATGATTCTCATGTCTTACAATACCCGAGGCAAGACATCATCGAAAATCATTTTATATATTTCAGCCATAATCGTATTCACATACTCGAACATGTTGATCTATTTT
>LPNX010124953.1:12237-23308 GCA_001517045.1 Pseudotsuga menziesii | reverse complement strand
CACGAGCTTTACAATACCAGAATGTCTTTAAACACAACCAGTACATAAATGAAAATCATTATGATAATTTTTTCCGAGGTATAAATAAATTGACAACGTTGCACGAAAACAATGGAATGCAAAATGCAACATTTAAACCTATAGATAGGAGATGCCGATGTACGTGGTTCACCCAATCCATGGGCTACGTCCACCAAACTGTCACGCTATGACAAATTTTATTGAAATAAATGGTTACAACTGCAACAGCTTTGTTTCCGGACTTCTTATGAAAGAAGATACAAAAGGGTATAGCTGAACTCCCCTTTACAACATTCTACAAATTCCGGTTCCAATGTTTAACCTATCAAGAAGGTATAGTTATTCCTAGTCCCAGATGTCGCCAGGGTATAATTCCCCGCTCATGACTCTTTGAAGCTAAAAATATTTAAGTTTAAAATCCAAGCAATTCCTTAACCCATAAAATGCAGTCCCATCAATCGGTGGAGTTTTGGACTAAGAACAATCCTAGTCAATCAAATGTAACGCAGGCTGGGAACACATGAAAGCCAGATCCAAGCAACACTATAAACTATGAGACAAATCTCATGACTTCCCCAAAATGCTGTCGCATCTTAGAACCAGGTGATGGAGCTCGTATCAGAACATCATGCAAAAGTAGCCTAGAGGGATTGATGGAGTTCAGATCCATAAATTTCATCAATCAAATGCAATGCCACTCATAGATCATATACTGCTTTCTTTTAAACTATAATAAGAATCCAAAGTTGCCACAAGGGTCGATGGACGGATACACATAAAAGGAAAAAAAACAACTCAAACCCTAGATCTATTCCAAACATGGGCAGGGTGGTATCACACCCTTCATCATGGGTTTGAGCCCAAAACGCATCACAGGTTTCAAACCTAACGAGAGATGCAAATCTGGTTCAGATAAAAATACATGGATCCTCTTTCACCCAATATGCAGAGGCTAGCAAAGATACACATCTATTTTGGAAACCTGAGTAGATCTTATTCATCAGCCCATACGCAGAAGCTATCACAGATCTATTGCTGATACGGAAAGGCGTAGATCCTGTTTATTAAATAAATAAATAAATAACAGGAATGAAAGGAGAGCGCCAGTGACTGAATACTGGTCTTGGTGAAAATGGCCGCCCCCTACATCGCTGGAGATGGCCCTATCAGCAATAACCTAAAGCTTTAAGAAAATGCCAGCATAAAAACACGGAAACCCTTTCCACTGAAATATAAATATCGATAGAATTTTTTCAGAAACTAACGCGGACTTAAGACGAGCATACAAGCAACATGTCCATTATAAATGAAACACGTAAAGTCTGTAATAAAATAAACGCGTTCTCATAAATATAAAATCTCTATTAAACACAATGCTGGGCTGTAATGACATGATCTATAACTTGAACTAATAGACACAACACGCCATCATCCAACGTGGTGTTCCTATCGTGAATGCATAGAAAATGTGTTTACGATTTTACGCATGGATGGTCTATATTTTAGTGTTGAACTCAAGTATCAAAACTAAATTCTTGATATATTCATGCTCTCTCTAGCACATAATTGGCCAGATCGTACTTACCTTTTAATATCGCCGCGACTCTCCTTGAAATGGAGACCCTGGTTAAAACTCATATTTTATAAGCTCAGGCTCTTTGCAAATACGCGTCAACGATTTGCGTGTAATGCTTAGGGCTGTTGCATAACATAAAAAAGGTTATTGACATTTTCGGGCCTGAAGTCGGACCTGTCAACAATCTTCACTCATAGAAACAAGGGTGCATTCCAAGGCCGGGAATGTTCTGAGATCAGAACTCGATCGTCGCTTTAAGAGCATACCTCAAAACTTCAAGGTTCCTCATTCTACAAAGAAAAACTCTCGGATCGTGTGCAGTCCCCTCACCATGCAGAAAGCATTCTGCTCAAAAACCCAGAGATCCGTCCCCTCACCAGAGTAGAGATCCCCCATTTAAGGCAGAGGTTGCTCCCTCACGGTTAGATAACCGTTGGCATAATAAATCCACGCCTCCCACTTAGCTGTTCAAGAGCCAGGTGGCGCGACGGTCCTTCCAATGTCTGCAAACTTTTGAGACATTTTAGGCATAACCTTCTCCTAACAGGAATAATCCCCACGATTTCCTCCACGGAAATTGCAGCCTTCAGTAGCACATATGAAATAGAAATCCCTTTGATGTATCTCATATACATATATTTATATCATTGATTTCTTGATATAACTCATATATAGGTATATGGTTATATGTAAAGTTATAATAAATACATACGTGTTCATAATTTCAAGTTCTCTGTTTCTCATTATATAACTCCTATATAATTATAGTTATATCCCATGTATGATTTGCTGGCAGTATATGAAGTTTTCACTTATGCTAGGAAGGTAGTGCGCATACTCCATTGCTTCCTAACGTCTTGGCCGGTAGGATAAATAGCTTTCATTTTAACATTTCAAAGGGGTCACGAGGATTCACTCTCTCATAAACTGATTAACTAGCCTCATCCTAACTTAGGTTGATCCCTAAGTGTTTAGGTTGCCAAGGGGGTTGCTGATCATTTTCTCCAATCCTGAGGACCGACTAAGATTTTCCACTTAACCTTTTTTTTCCTTTTCCGGTTACTCGGGGAATAGTATACTATGGCTCCCTAATCATTTACTTTTCTTCCTTATGGGTTCCGTTGCTGGCCGCTAAGTTGCGCTAATGTTTTAAATTTCCTAAGTCTATAACTTAGTGATTTAACTTGTATAAATTCCAAGATATTTCTGGTGGGGCCTTGGCCTTGAGCTCCTCACCAAAAATACATACAACATACATTTCAAAACAACCTATTATTTGGGGGTGTACACGAGGGATGCTACATACTCCCCCCCTTAAATATAACACCGTCCTCGGTGTTCTTATTTTTCAACAAACTTCTTTTCCTTCTTGAGTGATCTCTTCTTACTTCGTCCGTTCTGTTATGATCTCCTTCGATATTTATTGATCTTTTCCGCAGTTCACTGTCATTCATTCAGGACCTGCAGCTTCCTGCATAAGGTTTGGGTCTAGCCCAAGTTTTATTTAGTAATTCATTCCAAAGTTGCAATTCAACTTAAACAAAATCCATAGATCATTTTGCATCGTAACAATCTACAATTTCCTAGTTTTCATTGGTGTCATAATACCCAATTACTTTCATAATGTGTTTTATTCACCAGGAAAACATAATCACTACCCTTTGGATGTTGATTTTATTTCCAACCTTCGGATAGTCATGTCGTCCTCGACCTGAGGAATCATTTCTTCACATTAAACATTAACATGTTCAGTCTAATTTACATGGAGATTTCTTAACATGTTTTTCATTCATTATGTTTTTCCAAACTCTCCCTTGAGTTTTCTTTTGTGTGGACTTACAACAATTTTCTGAGGTTACTCTCCCTTTTAACCACTAGTTAAAAGTTTTCCCCTCAGTGACATCAAACAGCGTCCTGTCTTCCAGATGTCTAATTTTGCCTAGGTCTTTTGCCACACCATATGCCTAACACTAAGGTGCTCACGCGGCAATCGCTTGCCTAACACCATCGTGCTCCTGCAGCATATATGCCTAACACCAAGGTGATCACGCAGCAATCACTTGCCTAACACCATGGTGCTCCCGCAGCATTCAAAATATTTTTTTTCCGTGTTCGTAAAATTTTAACTTTGACCATTTGTAACGCACACTCCTTGGTGCTTAGCATGACTTTACTGTCATTGTCCTGATTTTTGAATCAACTACATGGTTAGTCAAAGCATTTATTGATAAAGCCTAGTTCTATTATTTAATCATTATCACTTCATAAGTTGCAACGATTTTACCATCATTTATGAGTCATATAATCCTGTAAAAACTAACTCCTTACCTACTTCTGAGAAATTGAGTGCAACCTATACACCCAAGTGGATTTATATATACCATAGTGTCCGTTGATCGTGACAACGGTCCTAATCTTGGTAAAACTCAACAGTCAATTTCGACTGATATCCTTGCAAAGGTTAGCTCATAGTATTACACAACGTTCACGCATATCCTTGCATAAGTTAGCTCATAGCATTATATGCATATCTTTGCATAAGTTAGCTTACAACATTAAACAACATTCATGCATATCCTTACAAAAGTTATCTCACAACATTATACAACCTTCATGCATATCCCTGCATAAGTTAGCTCTTAGCATTATACAATACTCATGCATATTCCTGCATAAGTTAGCTCACACCATTATACAACCTTCATGCATATCCCTGCATAAGTTAGCTCACAACATTATACAACATTTATGCATATCCTTGCAAACGTTAGCTCACAGCATTATACAACCTTCATGCATATCCCTGCATAAGTTAGCTCTTAGCATTATACAATTTTACAATTTTAAAATTTAAGTGGGGAACACTTTTGCAATTTCCATTTTGACAAAATAAAGGCATCATGTTAATACATGAGGAATAAAAGTAGAAGAAGTGCCACTATAACTTCACCCCTTTGAAAATGAAAATGAGCATAACAAAGAAAGGGTGGAGGCAAAAAAAAACAAGTGTTATAATCAATTTATATAGGAGGATCTCATTTACTTGAAGGTTCCATGGTCACTTCACCTTTATGAAAATAAAAAAAGTAAGAATTAGTAAAAGCATCCAAAAAAACGAAAACCAAGGCTGCAATCTACCTAGATCCATCAAGCAACAAGTTTAGATAAAATTCCGGGGTGCAACCAATTATAAAAGGCATCTCTCAAACTTATATTATAGAATGTGTCCGAGGTATAGCCCATATCAAAGAATGCTTTTCTCAAACCTGCAATACAGAATTTACCTCATTCCCGAAAGCACATCAAGATCCGGTACAAGACATAGATCTCTCAAAGTGAAACATACCCTATAAAATGCATGGACCTGTACACTGCTCAGCATGGAACACCGCAAGCGCCCATGTAACGGACACATAAATTTACCCCTCTAATTTCTGTAAACTTCGAAGTCACCACGACAAGCCCTAAAAGCATGTTAACTAGGTAGGAAATAATACAAGTCGATTATGGATTTTGGACTCAGGAAGTTGCTTGCATACAGCGGATAGCTATAGCCTCCCTCCTACAAGAGGTGTCCAAAGCAGCATTCTAACAAAAATCATTTTTCATTGACAATGTACCTACTTGCAAAGGTATTCTTTGGTATCCATGCCTTATTAGTTGTAAACAAGAGCACTAGAAAAAAATGGGGCATAATTCTAGTGTTCTTTACAAACTCTTTCCATAGCATGATAATTTTCTTGGCTAAAATCTCAATATTTTTTTTTACGAATATTGACCAACTACTCTTCATCAGAAACATAAGTAGGCACGTTACATATTATAGTGATTATATAGCTTTACACAGTATGCCATTCTTTATTTTAACACCGAACTCAAAATAGAACAAATAGATTTCATAACGATGAGCCATTTCCCTTAATTATAAATGTTAAATTAAATGCATGCAATTTGAAATGCTGACCCAACATGACGGACATGTTTTGCAATACTAAAGCTGGTTTGTTCACCCAGTAATTCTACTCACCAGCAAGCCTTCCTTTAATTCTAGCTGCTTGGCCATGTCTATAGCTTTATCACTTTAAATATAAACAATAGATAGAGTTAGTGTAGAATCATAAAAAATAAAAAAATAAAAAAACATGCACTGAGGTTATGAAACTGGTTATGAGTTCAACAAAACTATCAGGAACTCTTATCTTATCTGAAAGGAAAATAGTTTTCACATAAGATTTTATATTCAACATAGCTGATTGTCGACCCTGCAGCCATGGAGGACCGTGAAGCCTCTCGTATTCACGGATTCTACTTCTTGCATTTCTAGAAGAAACATCCATCTGCCTTAGCCATCCAGTAAAATGTATTTGTGTAGTTTTATTTGCACCAAGTATGTGCATAGTCTACTAACATTTTCTATAACAAACTGGATATTCCTTTAAACTAGCCGAAAGAGTGTAAAAAGAACAATAGTTCTTGACTTAGTGCATAAAGTACGGAAACTTTAATCAAATGATGTCTCGAATACCTGTATCTAGCAACAAAAAACTAGAAATACATGATAGGCTAGAAGAACTACTCCATTGTATACTTCGAACAAACCCCACTATCAACACCTCCTCCCGGCAGTAAGAAGAAAGCCATTGCTGAAATCCATTGCCATCATATTTTGTTCAGTTTAACTTCCTTTAGGTAAAAAACTTATTAAATCCCTTTAATAAATTCATGTTTGCGCTATTGCAAAGAAAATATACGGTAAAAGTCTATTCACAATTCCACCTTTGTTTCTGCTCAACTCTGTATAACCAACTCTTATATGACTTCATTTATTTTTACTGTTGTTTTCAGCATTGGATAAACAGAAAACTGCCCAGTAAATAGGTAATCCTAAATATCAATCAGAGAGAAAGAAATCAACTTTCCATACCAACTCCTACCATGTAGAACAATAAACATGGATGTGCATTATATGAAGTGCTGGGGCATAGAAACTAGTTGCATCCAGTGGATACAGTAATTGATATGTAAATGTCAACCCTTCATGGGTAGCATGTATAGTAACTAGCAAGGAACGCCTTCATTTTTTTTATTTCTTATTTTTTATATAAATGGAGCTAAATGAGAAGCATCTTGCCATGATAATCATTTTTCATCCTCTTTACTTACATCCTTCGATCCTTGAGGCATGTTTAGATAACTCAGTTCCCTCTTTCCTCATTACCATGCATCCACAAAATCATTATATGCCAGTCAATCTTAAACATGTTCATGCTCTCCAACATCATGTTGAGCCCAAATATGCCCGAGTGTTGTCACTCCGGCTCTGATACCATATGTAGTGTCCCCATATCATCAAAATCAGTGAAAGACAATAAAACCACAAAAAAATGTAAGTCAGCCAATTAAGGAGTCATTAGTAAGAAATTCATTTGTTGCAATCCTTCAAAATTGATACAATATTTAATAAGTCAGGAAGGAATTTTAAGTATAGTTCTGACTTTGTGTACGCATGCACAAGCCGTTTATTTAGTTCATCAATAATAATAATCATAAACAATCGTCACATCATTAGACTATCTGCATATCATCTTCCATCTTGCTTTTAAGATGTTTCTGTAGAGTTGTTACCTAATTATGTCGCATGTATTTATATAAACCCATTTGTGTGTTTACATCTGATATTAATCTTAAAGAAATTAGAGTCAATTATTATTCAGGACCTTAATAGGTGTAGTGCACGAGCTTTACAATACCAGAATGTCTTTAAACACAACCAGTACATAAATGAAAATCATTATGATAATTTTTTCCGAGGTATAAATAAATTGACAACGTTGCAGGAAAACAATGGAATGCAAAATGCAAAATTTAAACCTATAGATAGGAGACGTCGGTTCACCCAATCCATGGGCTATGTCCACCAAACTGTCACGCTATGACAAATTTTATTCAAATAAATGGTTACAACTGCAACAGCTTTGTTGCCCGACTTCTTATGAAAGAAGATACAAAAGCGTATAGCTGAACTCCCCTTTACAACATTCTACAAATTCCGGTTCCAATGTTTAACCTATCAAGAAGGTATAGCTATTCCTAGTCCCAGATGTGGCCAGGGTATAATTCCTAGCTCATGACTCTTTGAAGCTAAAAAAATTTAAGTTTAAAATCCAAGCAATTCCTTAACCCATAAAATGCAGTCCCATCAATCGATGGAGTTTTGGACTAAGAACAATCCTAGTCAATCAAATGTAACGTGGGCTGGGAACACATGAAAGCCAGATCCAAGCAACACTATAAACTATGAGACAAATCTCATGACTTCCCCAAAATGCTGTCGCATCTTAGAACCAGGCGATGGAGCTCGTATCAGAACATCATGCAAAAGTAGCCTAGAGGGATTGATGGAGTTCAGATCCATAAATTTCATCAATCAAATGCAATGCCACTCATAGATCATATGCTGCTTTCTTTTAAACTATAATAAGAATCCAAAGTTGCCACAAGGGTCGATGGACGGATACACATAAAAGGAAAAAAAACAACTCAAACCCTAGATCTATTCCAAACATGGGCAGGGTGGTATCACACCCTTCATCATGGGTTTGAGCCCAAAACGCATCACAGGTTTCAAACCTAACGAGAGATGCAAATCTGGTTCAGATAAAAATACATGGATCCTCTTTCACCCAATATGCAGAGGCTAGCAAAGATAAAGATCTATTTTGGAAACCTGAGTAGATCTTATTCATCAGCCCATACGTAGAAGCTATCACAGATCTATTGCTGATACGGAAAGGCGTAGATCCTATTTATTAAATAAATAAATAAATAACAGGAATGAAAGGAGAGCGCCAGTGACTGAATACTGGTCTTGGTGAAAATGGCCTCCCCCTAGATCACTGGAGATGGCCCTATCAGCAATAACCTAAATCTTTAAGAAAATGCCAGCATAAAAACACGGAAACCCTTTCCACTGAAATATAAATATCGATAGAATTTTTTCAAAAACTAACGCGGACTTAAGACGAGCATACAAGCAACATGTCCATTATAAATGAAACACGTAAAGTCTGTAATAAAATAAACGCATTCTCATAAATATAAAATCTCTATTAAACACAATGCTGGGCTGTAATGACATGATCTATAACTTGAACTAATAGACACAACACGCCATCATCCAACGTGGTGTTCCTATCGTGAATGCATAGAAAATGTGTTTACGATTTTATGCATGGATGGTCTATATTTTAGTGTTGAAATCAAGTATCAAAACTAAATTCTTGATATATTCATGCTCTCTCCAGCACATAATTGGCCAGATCGTACTTACCTGTTAATATCGCCGCGACTCTCCTTGAAATGGAGACCCTGGTTAAAACTCATATTTTATAAGCTCAGGCTCTTTGCAAATATGCGTCAACGATTTGCGTGTAATGCTTAGGGCTGTTGCATAACATAAAAAAGGTTATTGACATTTTCGGGCCTGAAGTCGGACCTGTCAACCATCTTCACTCATAGAAACAAGGGTGCATTCCAAGGCCGGGAATGTTCTGAGATCAGAACTCGATCGTCGCTTTAAGAGCATACCTCAAAACTTCGAGGTTCCTCATTCTACAAAGAAAAACTCTCGGATTATGTGCAGTCCCCTCACCATGCAGAAAGCATTCTGCTCAAAAACCCAGAGATCCGTCCCCTCACCAGAGTAGAGATCCCCCATTTAAGGCAGAGGTTGCTCCCTCACGGTTAGATAACCGTTGGCATAATAAATCCGCGCCTCCCACTTAGCTGTTCAAGAGCCAGGTGGCGCGACGGTTTTTCCAATGTCTGCAAACTTTTGAGACATTTTAGGCATAACCTTCTCCTAATAGGAATAATCCCCACGATTTCCTCCACGGAAATTGCAGCCTTCAGTAGCACATATTAAATAGAAATCCCTTTGATGTATCTCATATACATATATTTATATCATGGATTTCTTGATATAACTCTCATATAGGTATATGGTTATATGTAAAGTTATAATAAATACATACGTGTTCATAATTTCAAGTTCTCTGTTTCTCATTATATAACTCCTATATAATTATAGTTATATCCCATGTATGATTTGCTGGCAGTATATGAAGTTTTCACTTATGCTAGGAAGGTAGTGAGCATACTCCATTGGTTCCTAACGTCTTGGCCGGTAGGATAAATAGCTTTCATTTTAAGATTTCAAAGGGGTCACGAGGATTCATTCTCTCATAAACTGATTAACTAGCCTCATCCCGACTTAGGTTGATCCCTAAGTGTTTAGGTTGCCAAGGGGGTTGCTGATCATTTTCTCCAATCTTGAGGACCGACTATGATTTTCCACTTACCCTTTTTTTTCCTTTTCCGGTTACTCGGGGAATAGTATACTATGGCTCCCTAATCATTTACTTTTCTTCCTTATGGGTTCCGTTGCTGGCCGCTAAGTTGCGCTAATGTTTTAAATTTCCTAAGGCTATAACTTAGTGATTTAACGTGTATAAATTACAAGATATTTCTGGTGAGGCCTTGGCCTTGAGCTCCTCACCAAAAATACATACAACATACATTTCAAAGCAACCTATTATTTGGGGGTGTACACGAGGGATGCTACAATAAACTACGATCATACAATATGTTAATTTTTCTTTTTACTTGTTTTATATCATTCCTGAATATACTATGTTCATAGTTGATTTGTATATGCACAGAAATGGAGAAATAACAATTACTTCCCTATATATAAATAAGGAAATTTATATTGTAAAAAATAAACATATGATACAGAATGTCCCAACATTAAATATATATATATATCAAATTCTTTATTCTTCAAATAAATTATAGATATGATAAATAGACACAAAAGGCTTCCCACAAAGATTTCATCTCTTTATACTTAAAACACAATTCTAGGTATTGTTAACACGTCTTGTTTTTAATAATTATATATATATATAAATATTACATGGGAACTAAATTAACTAAATAACAATAGACATATGCCAATCAAAATATCTAAATAGATCCACGCAAAATAATCACAATATCAAATGAGTCGTGAGGCATCTGACAAGGATTTCACCACTCTCTTAAAATACATACAAATAGACATACAACTACAAGTTATTTCTCTACTTCTATATACGTCATGAAATCAAGAGTTCTAAAATAAACAATCAATTAATATTTATATAGACCCGAGGAAAAATATCAAACTAAGAAATACAAGATCTAAACATAAATTAACATACAACTACAAGACTATGTTCCAACTTTATTATATCAAGAAAAATATACAAATATGAAACCAAGTAATTAGATAATATTCTAATAGGTATAAACAACATATTTAATTAAAGTATTTAATCAATACAATCACAATAAATCAAATCAAAACAACTTCTCCGAACTGACTATCCACTGAATCCCATCAATATTCGAATCACTTTAACATTTACGTCC
>LPNX010124953.1:0-12088 GCA_001517045.1 Pseudotsuga menziesii | reverse complement strand
ATTAATAATATATTTTTCTAACTCATTAAAAAACAGTAACAAATGCAACCAACACTAATGGGCATAACTCCCATCTGCATATGATATTGATTCAGTGTTATATTTTGTATATTGGGCGTAAGACCCCACAACACATGAGTATGATGATTTATTAGAGATATTGAGAGTAAGCCAAAGCATATGTTTTATTTAGCATGTATGCGATTGTGTATGGTGCGCATGGGCTCTGGTGGACAATTTCTCTATCGTAGGATGATATACTCACTATATTATGTGATTTACGTTAAAATACATGTAGTGAGATGATTAATTATATAGATGTGCAGAAGGCTCGTTGCATGAATGAGTTCTATGAATGTGTCAGGCATGAACCCTAAATCACATGCTAGAGGATATTTTGTGTTGAGAGCGAGCTATGGAGCACATGAGTGCTTTGAATTTGTGGTAAGCACGAGCTATGGAGCACATGAGTATTTGATGTTTGTGTTGAGCACCAGCTTTGGAGCACATGAATTATAATTTTTTTGTGTTGAGCATAGGTTTTGAAGCACATGAAAGATAAGAATTAGAAGTGTTGTGCATAATCCCTAAGGCATCATAGTATAATAAAATATGATGCTAAATAAAATAATAATATAATGATAATAATCATCCAGCCATGATTGTAGGGCTGACTAATCATTTTGTAGTGTTGGATAATGGAATACCGGACATAATAGTATTGGGGAGTAAAATATGACCCAATAAATAGAACAATGCAATAAATAAAGTAAAAAAACTCATAATATAATAGCTAGCCAAATTTGTAGAAAAGATGAGAATTGCAAATGTTTCACACCACAACCTACCAAGTATCACACAATTTCCAATTTCGAAGAATTGTGAAGTATTGCAGCTCTTGCTCCTAGATGTTGGCGGAGTTATCCTCTAAAGGGTGGTTAAATTTAAGAACTAAATCAGAGCCATTATGGTCTGGATACATTGAAGTACACTCCTATCTTTTGGTGCATTTATTTGACAAAGAAAAGAAAACCAAAGTGAGTGGAATTCGGGAGGTATTGAGTAGAATAACGTTAAACATAATATCTTCTTTGGATTTACAATGATTATTATCTTGCTTTGTAAAATATATTAATCTAAAATTGGTTGTATCAATTTAACATAATAAAATGCCAATTGTTTTGCATATGGGATATATGTCTGTTAAATGAGCCTGCCACTTGCCAATTGGAACTACCTTATCAAGGAAGTATGCTACCTTGTCAATATCACATGCTCCAACTCACTGCATTTACATCAGAGTTAATGCACAATATTCCATTTCTATGATTGAACTTTGGTTGATATGAATTTCAATTGACATGTCGATCTTGGGTTTCTTATAGTTGGGGTTTGATATGAGCAAGTCCCCTTTGATTCTTTACGTTAATCTCCCGTCAATGATTTGATGTTGTAGATTTACTGAAAAGTTTCGATTAAATCAAGAAGAAAAGTTAGTATAAAGAAACTTCTAGAACAATAAACCCTCTCCATGTGTGAGAGAAGGAGGGAATGTGAGCTAACGCCACATCTGTTCAATCACGCGTTTCATTTTATTTGATCAATTCCTATGAAATATGGTTAATACACAAGAAAAAAATACATAGGACATCTCGGGTGCATATGGATGAGGATACCTCCATGTGCATTAAGATGTCCGCGTGTCCAGCATGTCATAGTCCATCCAGAGTGATATCAGTAATTGAATTAAGAATTAGCTAATTGGAAGAGTCACTCATAGATTAAGCAAAGAATAAAAAATAATGCTTGCCAAATTTGGAATGAATTTGTTTTACGCAAACATTTTTCCTAAGATTCTAGACATTTATACTGAATTTATAAAACCGAAAATTTGACCAAAATAAAATACATATTTTCTTTCTTACTAATAAGGTAGTTCTTGCCAAATTTGGATGGAATCTATTTTATACAAACATTTTCCTAATATTTTAGATATTTATATTGAATTTCCTAAGATTCTAGATATTTATATTGAATTTATTTTTCCGAAGGTTGTGTTGGAGACATTTACCACCATACACACTCTTTTTGTCAAATTGGCCTAGTTAAACCACTATCCTAAGTATAATTGACATTAATTGACATTAGTAGAGCATTAATTGACATCATCCAGTCACACCCACATCTACCTACAGTCAAGGAGGCTAACTTAGCCTTCTCCTACAGTCAAGGAGGCTAGCTTGAGCAATCCAGGGGTGATCTAAGTGATATTAATGCACCTAATTGTTAACTAGTGGTTGCAATAAGGTCAAAAAGTGAGTTAAGGTGCCTCCTCTCATTAAATATATTATTTAATGATTATTTATTATTATTTAATGATTATTTATTATTATTCAATGATCTGGAGTCAAGAGGGGTGCCTCCACACAATTCTGATGATCAGTTTAGCTTCAGTTAACCTCATCGGGGTTCATTGAAGTCATGGAGCACTACCACTTGATGGTTGGATTGCTATGACATGTGTTTGACCTCCTTCAATTGAGATTCAATCATTTATTGCACTCCAAATTCAGTTAGGGTTTGGTGAGTCAATTAGGGTTTTGGTCAAGTGGTTAAGTGAGTGTGAATCAATGGCTTATAGACAATTAAACCATACTCACTCATTTAATTCAAATTGCCTCCTTAGGTATTCGAATTCCTCATTGATTGAAGCTATTGCTTGACATTGTTATTGTAACCATTCATTGTTTATTAAATATACACAGAGGAAACCAATTCCAGTTCTGATTAATACCATTTTTGAGTTATTTGTTGATTATATCTTGATTAGATTGATTATTTGTCCCCATATCAATGTGAAAGAATAATAGGTTGGACCAAAATAAAATACATATTTTCTTTCTTACCGATAAGGAAGTTTATTCGAGGTGAAGTTGTTTGAAATAGAGCGAGGATGGAACAGAGCAATGAAACATGTCCATCAAAACAAAAGGGCAATCTCTATTCCATTGTACCTCTCAAGTACGTGAGCAAATTAGTTGATTCTACCCAATGCACTTGTTAATTCTATTTTAAAAGCTATCGTCAACTCGGAATCGAGAGCTCTTGTGACTAAGGTTTTCTCACCATACATGTATAGATAGTTGGATATTGATCTCTCGCATTGAATCCTACCTGGTTTTTTGAAAGCGATTCTGCTCATTTGATTTTAAATTTAAAGAAAAACTATCAAAATCGACAAGATTGTGAGCCATAGCTATGTCGTATTCTAACAGTGTTAGAATTCACATTCTATGACACTATAGGTTGGGCTGCGTTGATTTCAGAAACTTTAGTGAGTGGGGACTCTCGAAATCAAAGGCTCCTCTAATTTGATATATTTAATAACTTTAAATTAAATGAATAGAACTATCTACGAAACTCAAGCCTCGAACTAAAGTTGGCTGCAATTATCAGTGAGAGGCCTAGAACTAAACATTAATACTACAAGGATTCGTTATTATTATCAAACTATTCTTTATCTTCCTAATTGATGTATGGCCTAAAACAGGAAAAGGAGACTCTCACGAAATAGTTTCTATAATAATTTGAGCCATTTTCTTGTGATGTTATACCTCAGTAACAAACAATAATCTGTGGCCCAGCTTTGTCTATAGAACAAGCTCATCGAAAGATTTTGTGTACAATTAATAACAAGAGTCTCCTTCCATAGGATCTATGAGGTCTCCTATTATGATGTCGAATCGTTCAGGTCTGTTCTGTAGCACAACCATGTGTCAAAGAATTTCGATTCAAAATTTAAAATTTAGCATGAACCTAAGAAACTTAAAGTATAGTTTGAAAAAATGAAGCATTAAAATTCGTTTCCTGGAGAAGGGGAGAATTCCAGAAGGCTTCTCTTTTCACAACAAGGTGTTTTTGGAAAAAATAAACAACATTTTGGAAGCAATGTTTGATTTATGTCCAGAAAAAATTAGAATACAAACAATAAAACCATAAATTAATGGATATGGATGGTTACACTGTATGGATGTCACACATCACCACTTTCTTGATGTTCTTGTGCGTTAATACCTCCCTCGTTGTGAACGTTTTTGACGTTCTTGTGCCGTAATACCTCCCTGGCTATAGAGCCTTCGCTCCCTCACATGATGAAATCACTTTTGAGGATAAAATCACACATCATGACTACAAACTAGAATCATGAAACCCAAAAAGATCCTTTCAAATGTAATAAGTCACATGCTCGCTCTATGAACTCTCCTCTTGGACAAACACCATAAAAATGTGGACTTGGATGCGACATGACAAAGAAAAAAGTATTTACTCTAGTCGAAAGGACTCAGCAATGGTGTTTACATCAACACTATTAGGAGGTTTATGGGTTGTTCTATAAAACCATCACAGTTCAACATTAAAGTTCTAAGCATTTAGTTAAATACGCCTTTTCTGACCTTTATTTAAGGAGATACATCTCACGGATATTATGATATGCAAATTACTTAATTACTTACTTTGGTTGGAAGAAAAGCAAGACTTATTGATGTTGAGAGAAAAGATAATTCACAATCCTTATTTTATATATTTTTAGATAGTGTATTATGTATATTTGCCTTGTTGAATGGTTCTATATCGAGCAGTCAAGTAATTGCTGACTCCGATATGAAGAATGTTGCGAAGACAACACTTTGCAACTTTTTGTCTATAACAAGAGCCTGTTCACAAGAGCAAGCACGATTTACTAACGTTGAGAGAAAATGTAATTCACAATATTTAGTTTATATATTTCTAGATAGTGTACTCGGTATATTTACCTTTTCAAATGGTGCGTATATTTCCCAAGGAATGGTTCCCTTGAATGCTCTTCCTCTTCACTGTACTTTACAAACCCACTTTCCCCTCAAAACATTATGATGAGTAGAAGAAGCAAAATCAAAAAATGGTGCAACATTTTCAAGTGGAGATTGATAGATTTAAATTTTTAATTCAGTTCCCATGGATAAACTAAATTGGTCAAAGGACGATGAGCTTGTTACAGAATGAGAGTGTGCATGGAAGGAGGAGGATAGTAAAACATTTCTTTCTTCAAACTAATTTCAACCCTATTGAAAAAGTTTACTCGATCCCTAATAAAGCAAGGGATCCCCTTCATCCACTGTCAGGACCTCCCCGTATAGTTGTATAACAATATTGTGAATATTGTGAATATTGTTTATTTTACAACTTATAAGGCACCATAGAATTGTCTGAAAGTCTACCATGTTTGCTACTAGTGTAGTATCTTTAAATTTAGATATGACTTCGAAGAGAAAAAATAGTTTATGAAAGAGGCTTAGCCATTCTAAGACAACTTGATTGGTGAGAGCATAATAGTGACAAATCGCACAAAACATCAAGGTGGATTTGGTACACATAAATGTATAGGGAAACTTGGTTTCCATGCAGTGCAACGAGGATGACATAGCTTTGAATTTAGGTTTTTTGAATTAACACGAAGACCTTGGTTGTGGATAAAAGTTATGATAGGTAAAAAAGATGGTTTTAATTTGAATTGACACAAAGGCATAAAGTGTTGGCTAAAATTCTAGGCCTACACTAAGTCACCCAACATTCAATGTGGGAAGTAAAGATTGAGATGCTAACCTAAGAAACCAAATACTAATCAGCATTCAAATAATTGTATTTATTTTAATTACATTTAATAAAAAATAATACAAACTCTATTAAATTTAATTTGTATGCCCAGATGAATGAATACTCATAAGCCATTCATATATATCACCTCTGGTGACATAATTCTTCTCCATTATTGATAGATGTACATTGAATATATATTAGATATGATTCATCATAAAGTTTTTTATATATAAATGACTTATTAATGTATATAACTACTTCAAACCTATCCCAAAAACGTGTAAAAAACAGTGGATCCCATGTCCCATCGTGGTCCATGGATGTCACCTCTTAGCAAAACCTATATGATGGATTTGCCAAATATGNCACCTCTTAGCAAAACCTATATGATGGATTTGCCAAGTATGTTTTTCGGTTTGTTTGAGATGAAGCAGGAAAATGAAATCCATAAATAAACGACACTTTGTTTATATATTTATAGAATATTCAACTACTATATCTAAGAGGTAACTATCCGTTTTTGCTGCTATACAAGGCTTTTCGTATAGTGCTAGGTTTTAGGGCTTTTTGTATCCTGCTATGTTTTCATGCGTTTTCTGTCGTTCAGGATTTTTGTATATTGCTTTTGTATCGTGCTACTTTTTCACGCTTTTTGTATGATGCTTTTGTATCGTGCTATGTTTTCATGCTTTTTGTATTCGACCATGATGGCCCCTCCTTGTCATCGGATTCCCAATTGTGTAATTGAACAGCGTTTTCTTTCCCAGATTTTAATAAATTCAATTCTGGTTTGCACAATCTTCTGNAATTGTGTAATTGAACAGCGTTTTCTTCCCCAGATTTTAATAAATTCAATTCTGGTTTGCACAATCTTGTGGGTCGAGCACAATGGACATAGAAGAATACATATTCTGTTTCCATCGCATCCTTCTTCTTATGTCCGGGTTCTGGATTTTCTAGGATTTATCCTCTGTCTCGAATCCGTGGCAGCTGCAGAGTCTTTTGTCACGTCTACGTTGGCATTTATGTATCCAAGCCTTTTGTATGCGCCAAGGTTTACAATACTTTTGAATCCGCCTCTATCACTTTCAAACTTTTCAAGTTTGAGGTAGTAATGTATTTCTTAGAGATTTCAATCCTCCTACGTTTCCACGGTTTTTGTATCCATCAGCGGCCGTCCTTTGCGTCATCTTCTCCGCGAGAATTTGAGTTGAAACCAGTTACCACTTTGATCTCCATCCCAGCTGTGTGATTGAACAAGCTCTTCTTCAAAACAGGGTCGACCGAGTTTAAAGGCCTCGTGGCTTCTTTCAACGATTGAACTCGCTCTTCTTCAAGACCGGGTCCGGTTGATTAGAATTCTGGTTCTTGTTGTTCGGGCAAGTTTAAAGGAAATTATGGGTCGGACAATCTTGTGGGTCGACCACAATTCTGGTTCGGACAATCGTTTGTCTGGTTGGAGCACAATTCTGGTCCGGACAATGCATCACATCCCTTCGTAGGTCCATGATCTGGATTTTCTAGGATTCATCCTTTGTCTGGAAGCCAGGGCAGGTGCAGTGGTCGTTGTCACATACACGTTGACGCCAGAGCCATCTTCAATAATAACATCTATAGCGAAGACTATGAGAGGGAGTTTTTTTTTGTCTCCTTTAACTATTGTTTCATAGGTCTTTTGAAATATGTTCAACGTTTTGAGTTCGCTCTTGAAAATTCACGTTCTGAATTAGGTTATTCTGCAATTTACATACTACTCCTCGCTCTTGTTGTTGTCTCCAGGGCCGCTTATGGTAAGCTGTGGTTTGTACTCGCGGTGAGGCAAAAATCCAATGAAAGACATTTAATAGTTCGAATTCATATCAACTAGGCTCATGCTATTTACTTTAGTTAGCATGGTATCTCTCGGATCACATACTCAAGCTCACGTTTACATTAGAGATCACCAAACGGTGTCGTATTCGAATGGAAAACCAGGAAATATTTTTCACACGAGAAATGTTAGTGTAAGGCCATGAGTGTTTTCAATGATGCCCTCTAGGGTTTCAAGCTGGTGTGTAGATAGAAGAACATTAAGGTATTTTTCTTAATTTTGATTTACTTAACTGCAATATATATCTTTATCTAATAAGATATCTTTATTTCTTGAAATTTTGGATCATAAATTTATTTTTTACTAGGCAAAATTTTTAGTTATTTTTTCAATAAATTGGAATTCTGTGTAAATTTAGAAGTTCTATTTATACGTGGGTCACTTTGTTTAGTGGACCCACTTGTGAAAATTTATTTTGAAAAAATGCTTAATGGTTTTTTGTAAAATTCAAAGTGCAATGGAAAGTGTGGTCATTTCTTGTTTCCAATTATATTATTATTTTAAGATGACCTCCCATGTCTTGGGTTTTTATTTTATTGGACATTTTAATTCGATCTACTATGAGGTTAATTATGATATTATTGGATTATGGTTGAATTTCAATGTATGCTGTAAATATTTTAGTAATATTTAATAGTTTCAAATTCTAAATACCTTTTTAATGTGATTACATTTTGTTTAATCTCCCAAATTAAGATAAAGATTACCTTCAATTTATATAACTATTTTTATTAAGGGGAAATGATTTTATTTTATATATTTATATTTATTTTAGTATTTTATTTATTCACTTGTGTTTTTAAATAATGATTATGTAGCTTTAGTTCAAGGTTTCTTTCATTGTGTTTTTCATTGCTTATTTGTTTCTATCAACATTTAGCCTTATTAAGTATTAATACTTATTATTGTATATCTTATTTATTTGAAATACTTTTACTTTTTTCTTATATACTGTATATATAATATATAATATATGTGGAAAAAATATTAATATTTATTTTTAATTGAAAGAAAAATTTTCATAATATTTATTTGTGCATTACATTAGATATAGGTTAAGGTAATTTAGTATAAATTACATTAATGTAGATTATCTCGCGATTAGAATGGTAGAGGGCTCGAGGGAGAGGGAGAGTGGACTACAGAAGGAGGTGAGTAGGGGGGATGGAGAGGGAGAGGGATGAGAGTGTGTGTGTGTGTATCTGAGNATTAGAATGGGAGAGGGCTCGAGGGAGAGGGAGAGTGGACTACAGAAGGAGGTGAGTAGGGGGGATGGAGAGGGAGAGGGATGAGTGTGTGTGTGTGTGTATCTGAGAGAGAGAGAGGGGGCGAGAGAGAGATAGAGAGAGAGAGGATGGTAGGGAGATGCAGAGGGAGGCATGGAGAGAGGGGAAGTAGAGGAAGGGGAGAGGCGGGTAGGAGGATGGGCGAATGGGGTTTGAGTGAAGGGGAGAAAGATAGGGTAAGGACGGAGAGGGGGCAAGGGGAGAAGATGAGAGGATTCAGGAGGAGGCGAGTGGGAGGCAGAGGAAGAGAGGGCGAGGGAGGAGGGGAGAGAGAAGGCGATGAGGGGAGAGATAGAAGGAGAGAGAGAATTGAAGGGGGAGGGAAAGAAAGGAATGATACTAAGTGGTGTTAGGGAGAGGGAGGGAGTCGAGGGAGGGAGAGATGGGGAGATGGGGAGAGGGAGATAGACGGTGTAGATCAAGATTGGGATAAGGAGAGAGAGGAGGAAGAGTGGGGAGGGGGTGCGAGGGAGGGGACTTGGTAGGATGACGGGGAGGGAGGGAGAGAGAGAGAGAGGGGAAGGATGCATGAGCGAAAGAGCAAGGAAATGAGAGAGATAGAGAGAGGGTGGGGGTGAGGCGTGGGGTATGATGCGAGGAGGTGGGAAGTGGAGAGGAAGGGAGTAGGGGAGGGTGTTTCATAGTGATATGGGGAGGGAGGAAAGGAGGGAGGGAAGAGAGAGAGAGGGAGGGATGAGTTTGAAAGGGAGGGAGTGAGGGGAAAGAGGGTAGAGGGAGGGAGGAAAAGGGGGAGAGAAAGAGCACAGCGGGTGGAAGAAAGGAAAATACGGTGGAGGAAGGGTGTGGGGAGGATGGGAAGAAGGAAGGAGGGGTAGTCTATTTGAAGGGGAGAGGGGGAGAAGGGGAGGGGGAGGGAAATAGCATGATGGGGGTAGAGGGGTGGATGTAATAGGGGGGAGAAGTGAGGGAAGGGCTAGGATAGGAAGATGGAGGGTGTAATACAAAAAACAATTTTTAAATTCTTTATTACTTGGATATATATATTTTTAATATTTTTATAGATAAAGTAAAAATAAATGTAATGGATTATTATTATTGAATACCTAAATAAGTGATAAGAATGAGAATTGAACTAGCCATTAAAAGAGTGTTTTCTAACCCAAGGGGATATGACAAATGGAGAAAGCTACTAAGTGATAAATCAAGTGATGGAGGAAGCATCTTCCCTAAAAACAAGTCAAGACGCCTCATGGAGCATTAAAGAGAATTAGGTTCATAAATGACCAAGTCATAGGAAAAGTACTATAAAATAGTATGTCCATCGAATAAGGAGGAGGCTACTGATGGATAGGGTAATAATCTATTGATGCAAAGAGATGATGCATTGATCACAATTTCCTCTTATAGTTCAACAAGCATGCTCGAGGGTTCTTGTGGAAATAATTTTGGCTCCTCTAGGAGTTGGATGGAAAGAATGACATCTTGTCTTGATAATTACTGTATGAAGGAAGTCTTATCAACTTTTATCATACAATATGTTAATTTTTCTTTTTACATATTTTATATCATTCCTGCTTATACTATGTTCATAGGTGATTTGTATATGCACAGAAATGGAGAAATAACAATTACTTCCCTATATATAAATAAGAAAATTTATATTTTAAGAAATAGACATATGATAAAGAATGTCCCAACATTAAATATATATCTATATATATATCAATTTCTTTATCCTTCAAATAAATTATAGATACGATAAATAGACACAAAAGGCTTATCACAAAGATTTCATCTCTTTATAGATAAGATTAGTTGCGTGAATGAGTTCTATAAATATGTTGGGCGTGGACCCTAAATCACCTACCATAGGATATTTTGTGTTTAGAGCGAGCTATGGAGCACATGAGTGCTTTGAATTTGTGGTAAGCACGCGCTATGGAGCACATGAGTAATAATTTTTTTGTGTTGAGCATAGGATTTTAAGAGCATGAAAGATAAGAATTGGAAGTGTTGTGCATAACCCCTAATGCATTTAGTATAATAAAATACGATGCTAAGTAAAATAATAATATAATGATATTAATGATCCAACCATGGTTGTAGGGGTGACTAATCAATTTGTTGTGTTGGATAATGGAGTACCCAAGAAAATAGTATTGGGGAGTAAAATATAACCCAATAAATAGAACAATGTATTAAATAAAGTAAAATACTCATCATATAATAGCTAGTGAAATTTGTAGAAAATATGAGAATTGCAAATGTTTCACACCAGAACCTACCAGTCTACCAATTTTATATATCAGTACACACAAGTATAGCCATAGAGAGCTCATGTTTTTTATAAGATTAATAAATTAAATTCCATAAAAATGAAAAAATGAAACCCTTTCACGGATGGGCTTCCCTACCTTCCTATGAAAACAAACATCATTGATGTTTGAACTCAAATGAACAAAGAAAAACTCATTCTGCTTTCCAATAACACCATATGATCATGTGCATAACTTGGATTAGGCAATTCACAAGATGCAATGATTTGCCTCCAATTCCTCTACATTTATTCTTGCAATCAATAGAATTAACAACATTTGGTTAGCTTTTCTTGGGTTATATCTACCTTCTTCTACTTTTACAGGAGAGGGGGAAAATATCCATCGTTAAGTTTCAAGCCTGCAATAGTTATAAAGATACATTTTAAAGGTCATTGTGGAGGATATGTTGATCTTGTTAGGTAATGTAAGTGATAATAATAATAAAAAGAGCTTTCTATATTAAAAAACAAGTGAAATATCTTCCAAATTCTTCACATAAAGGAAAAAAAAATCAGTCTCTCTCTCTTTTATTTCTTAACAAGAGAGGTGGCAATGCCACCCGAGTTGTTAAAAAAACTACCTTGTTTGATCTTTAAGTAACTTTGACTGCCCACTAAAGTTTTGACATGATACTCTTATGGATTATGTAATCTAAACATAGTTCAATAAATGACATTGATTTTATAAAAATGTAATCTATTGACATATTTCCATCTAAAAATATATTTAAACATATTATTAGTGACTTCATTATATATATATGTATTAAGTATAATTATATAAAAAAAATTAATGAAAGGGCACACCTTAAAAATAGACATTTAAAAAACATGTGAGTGGCCTTCCAATAAAAATAAAAATAAAAATGATTTGCATAACTTTGTTTCCATAAAATATATTTCAACCTAGTATTAGTAACCTTATTATATATGTATTAAGTATAATTATAAAAAAAACAACAATCAATGAAGGGATGCAAATAGACATGTAAACAAAATGTTACCCGCGCTCTGTCG
>LPNX010124946.1:10404-60121 GCA_001517045.1 Pseudotsuga menziesii | reverse complement strand
CTCGTTGGCTGAGCTCTACATCAATACTCATCCGACTTTCTGTAATCCCCCATGTGCTAGCCCATACAATAATATTTAAACAAGTTTTCCAACAAAAATTGATGAGATATTCAATTGCTTAGGGTATATCATACAATAAAGCAGTCCAACAACCAATAGGTGCACTCCTTGCATTATGACTGGGTCTGATTACACAGCGTTACATCAAGTTTATATCTGGCAAGTGGATCTGAAATGTAAGAGAAATGTAAGAGAGTTCTTGTTTCTCGATCTTTATCAACGGTCATGCAATTCTATCACATGAATATGGTCCCTTCGTTTTGTCTTGTTCATAAAATATGCCAAAGGTGGAGATACAGATGATACGAGACTAATTAAAGTGGAGAGAAATCACTCCTTTATTTTTCAAGACGGATAATTTTCAAAATGATTTTTGGAACTTCATGATCATGACTGTACAATACTGTAGTTTATCTTTAGATATATGTCGATTGACCCACAAACATAACTGCAGGTTTCTCTTTAATATTGTACTGGTATACAATTTATCTTCTAATAATCTATACTGATTGATCCACGAGGAGAATCGCCGGCTTCTCTGTGCTGTATTAGTGAATCGGTGTTGTATAAAAATAAATCATTCAATTCTGTGGAGAATCCGTAGGTTCCCAAGTTGTTATCTGCGGCACTGAAGTTCTTCATCCAGGCTGATTCATAGTTTTCCCCCTCCGGCGAGGTAGATGCAGAAAAAACAAGTGGATTATCATTTTGGGCTGATGCTGCAGATGGGTTTCCTAGTCTTGTATGATTATCCATGTGGCTGTCATACAGAAGTACTGGAGAGGCTGCTGTTTCATAGTAAATCTGTAAGCTTGCAGCATCCGAGTTATATTGATCATGAGCAATGGAATGCGGTATTTGCAAGGCGTCAATGCAGTTGGATGCCTGTATTGAGGAGCTGGTACTGATTGCAGTCATGCAGTTGTTTGAAGGATGATCAACGAGAATTCCTTCAGACTGCTGGAAGCTCGGTCATTATTCGGACACGGTATTTCCATAGCAGCCATTGGAACCGGCCTCATTCCCACAATATTTAAAAAAAAAAAAATTCAGCAGACGTCGCTTAAGCGACGCTTTCA
The DNA here is from genome assembly GCA_001517045.1 of Pseudotsuga menziesii. Lineage (NCBI taxonomy): Eukaryota > Viridiplantae > Streptophyta > Pinopsida > Pinales > Pinaceae > Pseudotsuga > Pseudotsuga menziesii. The sequence goes on along the minus strand of LPNX010124946.1, from coordinate 58,982 downwards.
AACTGTCGCTTTTCCGACGGCTTTTGAGATATCCGTCGCAAATCCGACACTTGTAACCGTCGCTTTTTCGACGCCTTTTTGATCGCCGTCGCTTATCCGACAGCTGAAGGTGTCGCATATCCGAAGCCTTACGTTGATATTCGTCGCTTAAGCGACGGTTATGGAGGCTATTTTTCAAAAAAAAATTTCTACCGTCGAAAATATTCTGTCGCTTAAACGACACTTTACATTTAATCGACGGTTATGTAGGTGTCGCTTAAGCGACGGTTATTTAAGTGTCGGATAACCGACGCCACGTTTCCGACGCTTAAGAAAAAATCAAAGTGTCGTACATGCGACAGGAAAGTGTCGAAAATCCGACATGACGGCCGTCGGATTTTGGGTCGAAATGTAGTAGTGCTTACTTTGGCTGGTAACGAAAGACAAGGAAATTTTTTTTATGTTAATAAAATTCTTAGGTGGTTACATTGGATTTCTGATTACACGTAACCATTTTTATATCATGCTTAGAGTAGGAAAATAAGCTCCTTGAAAGAGAGCATTTACTTTCTGCATTTCTATTTTACATTTAGCTATAATAAAACTTTGCTTCTTTTAGTTAGTTACATTTATTTTGTTTAAATAAATCATCTTAATGGTTCATTCGGTTTTTTATAAAACTTGTGCTACTAAGGTTTTTCTTGTCAAGTTGAGATGTTTTTACAGGGGATATAAACCAGAGATTCTAATGTTCTCATATCATCTCCTTGCCTTAAAGACCAGATCGAGCACACGTCCCACAGTTGGAGCTAGAATGTTACCACCTAAGTTGTATTTAGTGGTTTTTTATCAAGTGATCCTAGTGAACTGGACAAGGATAACTTGTTCGAACTTCAGAGAGCCTTCAGTCTTGCTTCTGGGAAGCTTTGTTGTACTATATCACATGTTCATACCCCATGGGGGAATTGTAATAAATGTTCTAGCATGATAGTGTCTGTAAAAGACTCGGTCTCTTAGACTTTATTTGTCAATCTGAACAGCCCAGGGTGTTTTTTCCCTTGGTTATTATTGGTTGTTGAATAAACGACTGATAATTTCTGAGTTTTTCACTCCATACCTCCAAAGTTGGGGTGGTCGGCTTCATATTTAGGCCTATTGAGGTTATTAGAGTCTATGTGTCAATGTATAAACATGCTAGACATCATGGTCGAGTCATATGAACATGTCTAAGTCCCCCTAGGTTTTTTCAATTTTTCAATTTTTTAAGTTTTTCAGTGTTTTTTATTAAAATTTATTTTTTCCAAAACTTAGGCTATTTTTTAATAGTTCAATTGGAAAAATTGATTTTGTAATAAAAGTGGGCCGAATAATCAGTTTCAGTCATGCAGGTGCTCATTTTCAAGCTAAGAGCACCATGTAAACCCATGGACCCACTATTTCCTAGTTTTGAGTTATTTTCCATCACTCAAGTCAGAAAGCCCCAAAATCAATTATTGATTATTTTAATTAATAAATTGATGAATAATGGAGCAAATCTAGAATCATAGATCAGTGGATTCTCAACCGATTTGATTGAAATCAGTCAGATCTGAAGCAGATTGACTGGATCTGACAAATCCTTGACTGAAGGAGGTGATCAAATCAGATCCAGAGTTGATCTTCAGCATCCTTTATGGGGAATTTCACCCTCTCTCTCTCCTCAACACGTTTTGGCTCATCTGGCTGAGTTTTGGTGGATGCTTCAGTCAACGGGTTGAGGTGGCAGTCAGATCAGCTCTCCGATTGACAATTGCACTTAGTGAGACTCAGATCTGGCTCAGTTAGACACAGATAAGGCATTGATGGACTCTCCATCAGCATATTTGGTCTATCTCCTTGGGATTTGTGCCCCCCCTGGGATGGATCTCCTTGTTTTTGTATATATCCAAGCATAAGCCTCCTCTTCCAGGAGTTAGAACTGGGATTGAGGTGCTGCTGCTATTATACTATTGTAATTCTTCATTTGAAATAAAGAAAAGATTTGGAGGCTAGACGGTGTTGTGCCATTACATGTGTGGATGATTATTGCCATTATTTTACTGAGGTAACCTGTATATGTATTCATTTTTTGCTAATTTCTTGTAGATCCGTTGTCAAGATTGATAATAGGCTTATTATAATCTTGATAGGAAAGGTGCTTTTCAATAATTTTATTGACCATCTCCTTCCTTTGATGCATGTTTAGAGATCTAGATTCAACATGTCCTATGAGCTTATATGCATGTTATTTTGAATCTCTGTGTATGTACTAATCGGATGTCACAAGTTTCTTGGCAAGTTCTTTGATTTCAGCTGAGCTGCAGGTTCCTACATTGGAGAGGATGCTGATCTAGTTTGCTTCTTCACTCTCTTCAAACCTTCCAAAGGCATAGTCCCTCGACATTCCACCTGAAAGCTCCACTGTGGATCTTCAAGGAAACCGACATTTCTCTCCTTCTCTTCCTCCCTCAAGATCAACTCTTCACCCGATTACCTTTTCATAGCTTTGTTTTGGTTTAGATATATCATCTTAAAATTAATTTCAACATAGATCTATCCTCTCGAAGCTCATAGTCTATATCTTAGTTTTGTTTTGCACATAAAGTTCAATTTTAAGAGATCTAGCTAAAATTACCATATTTTCGCAAGCATTTTGGTGAAAATTCGTAGCTTGCTGTTATGGTAGTTTCATTTGCTTTATGATAAAATTTAATATTCTGCAATATCAGTGCATATTTCATTGGCTGCACAAACAGCAAGCCAAGATCCCAATGAAAGCTTGCTTTCCTTGGTTCCTTTGTCACATGTTTAGCTAGTTTTAAGTTCATCTTTTTTGAGTTAAGGTAGGCTGATACAAAGGTAATATTAAAGTGATTTTGGGAATATTTAATTCTGATATTCTTGCTGGTTTTTAGCAGGTTTGACAGAAAGAAAGGAAGCTGCTGTTCGGAAGTGGCCTCGGGAGCGTTCAAATCCCCCCAAGGGTCTCCCATTTGACTAGAACCTTTGATTTTTGCACCTTGTAATCTCTTGATTTCAATACATATAAGGATAAAGAGAAATTATATCATTTCTCTGATATTGTAACCGCTGTTAATAAAATTATTTTTGAATAGGCTCTTTCGAGCCCATTCCCCATCCCCCCTGGGGGGATTTGCGTCGGTGTCCTTTTTGTTGCTTTTTGCTCATTTATTTTCAATCTAGTATTGATCTAATATGAAAGGTAGTATAATTGATTTTATTATTAATTTCATATTCCATACTTTATATTTCAAAGTAATCTTAATACTTACCCCACGACTTCCCGATTGACCTGAAAGGGGAAAGAGATTCGTGGTAGGACTAATTAGAAAACTAGAATTGTGTATCTATTTTCTTTTGATCATTTGTTTTTCAGATATTATAAAATTAAACCCTCCTTGTTTCCCCGATTGAGATCCACTTGGATTGAAAGAGGTTCCTGGAGGGTTTTCTTTTAAATAAGAACACCCAGTTTAAAACTTACGAAAATTTACAAGACTCCAGTGTGTATGCTCTGCACCTGGATGTGGTTCATTCGATCAGTTAAGCTGTATCAAAAGCACTTGAGTGACTAGTATAATTAGGACTCACTCTCCCAAATTAACAAACCAAAAGGTGAAAATCCAACACCTAGATCAAACCATCACGGTGGCAAAATACCCAAAGGAAGCGGGAACTTCTGAAAAGTGACCTTGGGGTGTCGATATTTGTCACACCCTAATGGGTGCGTTATGAAAAATATCCCCATAGACTCCATTTCAGCCCACATATACCTTGTGGTTAGCTGTGAAGGTTTAGTTTTGGACATACTCCAAGTACTCTAGGGTATATCTGGAGTCCCCCCTTTGCCTAATTTTAATCAACTCACACTTCAATTTTAACTTAAAACATACCAAGAGGAAATCGCAAAACACTCACTCCAAGCACACAAAATTACATTGTTTCTATTTTTTGACTCCATTCTAAGGCACTGGTTATTTTCTTGCTTTATATATATATTGTGTCTCAGCATTGTGATTTCGTGTGTTCATCTTTTGTATCTTGCCATCTTTGATCATCTATAGTTAAATTTCAAGCTCCTAAGTAACTCAATCAGTTTAAAATCACAACACTAAGTAATTATCCTTAGTAACTTAATAGGGTCTACCCCCCTTGGCTCTGTTAGGAGTTGAGCCTAAACAGAGGATTCAAGAACAAGGTGACATCCTTGACTCGAGACTTGCCCGCAAGGACACATCGAGTGGCTTGAAGATTTCTGCCACGTGACCCAGGTGTGTGAAAGGTGGCAACATGGACTCTCCTCGATGCTCTATGGACTGATGTGTCGGTTTATGGGTTGATGTGTCAGCTCAACCAGCCCCTCGGTTGACAAGTAGGCTCAGTTCAGCTTCATATCTGCATTGATTGACTCTCCATTAGCTGATTTGATCTGTCTCCTTGGGATTTGCACCCCCCTGGGCTGGATCCCCTGGTTTTTGTATATATCCTAGCACAAGCTCCCTCTTCCAAGCTAGTTAGAACTGGGATTGAGGTGCTGCTGCTATTGTACTGCTGTTATTGTTCGTTTGAAATAAAGAGAAGCTTTGGAGGCAAGACGGTGTTATGCCATTGTATGTGTGGATGATCATTGCCGTTTTTTACTGAGGTAACCTGTATCTATGTTCATAATTTGTTGATTGCTTGTGGATTCATTGCTAAGATTGATAATAAGCTTATTATAATCTTGATAGGAAAGGTGATTTTCAATAAGTTTATTGGCCATCTCTTTCCTTTGATGCATGTTTAGAGATCTAGATTCAACATGTTTTATAAGTTTATATGCATGTTATTCTGAATCTCTGTGTATGTACTAATCGGATCTCACAAGTATTTCGGCAAGTATTTGATTTCAGCTGAGCTGCAAGTTCCTAGATTGGAAAGGATGCTGATCTAGTTTCTTCTTCACTCTCTCCAAAACCTTCAAAAAGGCATAGTCCCTCGACATTCCACTTGAAAGCTCCATGGTGGATCTTCAAGGCTACCAGCATTTCTCTCCTTCTCTTCCTCCTTCAAAATCAATTCTTTTACCTGGTTACTTTGTTCACAGCTTTGATATTGTTTAGATCTATTATCTTAAAGTAAATTTAACATAGATCTATCTTCTCAAAGCCCATAATCTAGATTTTGTTCTTAAAAGGTTTCATAAGCATTCTAGATCTAGCTTTAGGGAAATCGTCCTTTTTGCATAGAATTTTAAAGACGATCGTCCTTTAGCTTGCATGCATTAGATTTCTATTTTCTGTTATAAAAGCTAAATCTAGCAATCGGTGCACATCATATTGGCTGCCAAAAAAGGCAAGCCAAGATCCCAAGGAAAGCTTGCTTTCCTTGGTTCCCTTTTTACCTTTTTTTAACTAGTTTTAACTTAGCTTTTTTTGGTTAAAAGTAAGCTGATCCAAAGGTACTTTCAGAGTGCTTTTGGGCTTATTTCAGTATAATAAGATTGCTGGTTTTTAGCAGGTATAACAAAAAAGAGGAGGAGCTACTGTTTGAAAGTGGATTTTGGGCCTTCTAAATCCCCCCCAGGGGTCTCCCTTTTTGACTGAAATCTTTAATTTTTGTGCTTTGTAAGCTCTTGGTTGTTAGTTTTTCAACATTAAGCTAGCATTATTAGGATATTTAACTGAGAGAATAACAAGTACAACAATCAAACACAAGAGACAATGAATATAGTGTTTTTCCTCGGGGAAACCATAAAGGAGAAAACCCAACAACTTCCTAAGAGATAGAATCAGCACCAAAATAGTAAAATCCCCAAAACAGTAAGTGATCTCCCAACAACAGTAATATTCTTCTTGTTTAGCCCCAGTGTCTTCTCCTTCCTCAACTATGTGCTACACTTGAGTGTGTATGACTTGTGTGATACATAAAGACTCCAATTCTCTATTTATAATAATCCCAACATGACTAAAACCCTACTAGGGCCGACCTCCACTAGGAGAGTCTAATAACCCTAGTGCCCCAGAACTGCGGGGACTTTAACACTTAGACAATCGGAGGGTTACCCACGATGACTTGACATGACTTGTTTACATTATTGATCCTCCCGATCAAAACATTGGGGCATGACAACATGACTCAAATACATAATAGATACATCCCAGAATAAACATCGAGTTACAATACATAAGATACATAGATGAATACATTTCGAAGTTACAAATACATCAACACTCCCTCTTAACTAGGAAGGTATTCTTTCGACACAATTTTCAGCACTGGTCTTCTTCTCTGTATCAACTGGATCATATCGTCTTCTACATCTCAAGTCTTCCGAGTTTTCAAGCCATCTTCATCTTCAAGTCATCTTTTTCATCGGATATGGATCATCTATCGATCTAGATCATCATGGGACATCATCACTGGATCTGGATCATCACTGGGCATCATCACTAGATCTGGATCATCACTGCTGGATCATCATCACTGGATCTGGATCATCACGGGTGCTGTCTCATGATTCTTCTCGTCACAGGAAGTTCTACAGAGGCAGCCCTTTTTCATGCTGGTTGTAGGCCTAGCCTCCATGTAGGTCTTTTCCAGCACTTATATCTGATCAACACATGATACAAAGAATGGCTCATCATTTCTATCTGATCAACACATGATGCGAAGATAGATACTGCACTTACATCTGATCAACACATGATACAAAGAATGGCACGCCCAACACTTACATCTGACCTACTCATTAGAAAGGTAGGCCCAACACTCACATCTGATCATGTAGGAACTAATCCTATAATCATATCAGAAAGGCCTAGCACTTACATCTGATCAACACATGATCAAAGAAAGGCTTCAACATCTCTATCTGATCAACACATGATGCGAAGATAGATACTGCACTTACATCTGAACAACACATGACGTGAAGAATGGCACTGCACTTACATATGATCAACACATGATGTGAAGAAAGGCACAACACTTACATCTGATCAACACATGATGTGAAGAATGGCTTAGCACTTACATCTGATCAAAACATGATATGAAGAATGGATCTACACTTACATCCACCCAGTGAGGGAACACATCCCATTACTAATGGAAGGGCTATGCACTCATATCTGATCATGAGGGAACACATCCCAACAATCATATCAGAATGTCCTCCTCGACTGAGCTACCTAGTAACTGACCAGGTGCCTCCATTCTCCTAGAGAATGGCAGTTTCCCTTACATCCGACCTACTCGTCAAAATGGCCAACACTCACATCTGACATGGAAGGAACTTAATCCTTTAGCCATGACAGAATGGTTCATCTCTTACATTTGATCAAGTGGGAACACATCCCTCTATCACATCAGAATGGCTACTCAGTCCTACACTGAGTGTTCCTGGTAACTGACCAGGTGCCTCCATTCCTAGAATGGCAATTGCCCTTACATCTGTCCTACTTGACAGAATGGTGAACACTCATATCTAACATGGAAGGAACCAATCCTCTCACCATGAAAGAATGGCTCAGCCCTTACATCTGACCATGGAAGGAACCAATCCTCTCACCATGTCAGAATGGCTATGGATCTCATCACTTTCTCTTGGAGGAAACCTCGATCTGGAGAACACCAAGCTTCTCCCTGAAGTACTTGAAATTCAGCCTAGCCAATGGCTTCATCAATACATCGGCTATCTATTCCTCCATCGCAACATACTGGAGCTTCACTGCTCCCCTCTGCACCATATCCCTGATATAGTGATACTTGATATCGATATGCTTAGACTTGTCATGGAAAACTGGATTCTCTAACAACTTCTGGCACTCTGGTTGTCACAATGTATACAAGTAGCATCCAACTGGAGATCAAATATATCAGACAGTAGCTTCCGCAGCCATACTGCCTCACAACTAGCTGAACAAGCTATGACACACTCTACTTCAGCTGTACTTAGTGCGACACAAGATTGCTTCCTGCTAAACCAAGAGATCACACCTGATCCCATACTGAAGCAACACCCTGAAGTACTCTTCCTCTCGATGGCACTGCCTTCCCAATCTGAATCAACATAACCTTCTAGTTTAATCTTTTGATTCGCATCGTACTTGAGCCCATAATCAACTGTACCCTTCAGGTACCTCAGAATATGCTTTGCAGCAATCAAGTGATCACTTCTTGGATCTATCAAGAACTGGCTCAAGGTGTTCACACCAAAGCAAATGTCTGGTCTCGTGTTTTTCAGGTACATCAATGACCTAATCATCTGACGATACATCGTAGCATCAACCAACTTTGATGAAGCAACACTTAATAGCTTCAAGTTCAATGCCATAGGTGTGGCCATATCCTTGCAGTCCATCATCCCAAACCTCTTCAGGATCTCTACTGCATACTTCCCTTGTCCAAGGAATATTCCATCTGTACTTTGCCACACCTCCATACCTAGAAAGTAATGCATCATCCCCAAGTCCTTCATTTTGAACTCATCAACACGCTTTCTCTTCATGTTAGTAATCAACCCATCCATACCTGTCACAAATAGATCATCTACATATAGTAGAAGCATCACTGGGTTGCCATCCTCAACCTTATAGTAAAGGTTGGCATCTGCTTTACTCTTGGTAAAGCCCAAACTGGATAGAAAGCTATCAATTTTGCCGTACCAGGTCCTGGGTGCCTGTTTCAAACCGTACAGGGCTTTCTTCAATCTGCATATATGAGACTCTCTGTTATGTGTCTCAAAACCGAGTGGTTGTTCTACATACACTTCCTCTTCCACTACACCATTCAAGAAGGCAGTATTGACATCCATTTGGTGTATCTTCCATTTCATCACTGTAGCCAGAGCAAGTACTGATCTGATGGAAGTGTATCTAGATATAGGTGCAAAGGTTTCTTCATAGTCTATTCCTTCTTTATGAGAGAAAGATCGAGCTACAAATATTGCCTTATACTTTTCAATGCTACCGTCTACAGCATGCTTGATCTTGTAGATCCATTTGGAAGTTACAACTGAATTCCCTTTTGGTATTGGGACAACATCCCAAACATCATTCTTCATGATAAATTGATATTCTTCAATCATAGCATCCTTCCATTCTTTCTGTTCTGCTGCTTCTTCATAACTGGAAGGTTCTTTATCAATGAAATCACATAGTAAAGCTACATACCTGGAGCAGGATCTGGTCCTCTTTCTTTCTCTGTGATTCTCTTATAGAGCCCCATATCTTTCCACACCTTGGATAAGTTCACATACCCAAGTAGGTTTCCTCTTATGAGGATTCTTCTCTAGAGGTGGATCTACAGGTCTTTGTGGTTCCTCAAAATCTCAATCTTCTTCGTTCATGGTTATGTCATGAATTCTGGGTACTTCTGCTTCTGCTTCTTCAGGTTCTTCAGCAGGTCTCTTTCTACATTTGTTGTAAGTTGTGTCTTCATCAAATGTCACATCCCTGCTAATGTCAATATTCTTGTATCCTGGGAAATAGATTCTGCAAGCCTTCGAGCTTTGAGAGTATCCCACAAATATGCCCTTCTTTCTTGAAGGATCTAATTTTGTTCTCTTCTCTTTTGGAATGTGTATGTACACAAGACAGACGAATATTTTGAGATGGCTGACTTCTAGTTTCTTGCCGGAGAAGACTTCTTCAGGAGTCTTGTTCTCGAGTACTCTATGTGGAGTATGGTTTTGTACATACACTGCTGTTCTGGCATCTTTAGCCCAAATATGCATTGGAAGATCTTGATCATGGAGAATTGCTCTTGTAGCTTCCATGATGGTTCTATTCTTCCATTCCACAATCCCATTCTATTGTGGATTATAAGGAGTGGACAACTCCCTCTTAATCCCCGATTCTTTGCATAGCTCTTTGAATTCATTCGAAGTGAATTCTCCGCCATTATCTGATCGAATGGTTTTGATCTTCTTTTCAGTATGGTTCTCGATCAAGGCTTTGAATTCCTTGAAGTTACTGAATACTTTGTCTTTGTTCTTCATGAAGTAAACCCATGTCTTTCTAGAAAAATCATCAATAAAAGAAACATAGTATGCCCGCTTAGTGAGTTTGATGACATAGGACCGCATACATCGGAGTGGATGATTTCTAGTATGCCTTTGGCTTTGCTTTTGCTGCTGGGAAATGTCTTCTTTGTATTCTTCCCTTTCTCACATCCATGGTAGACACCATCATGTTTTTCTTGTAATTCTGGAAGACCTTCAACAACTTTGCTTGCAATAGGTAGTGCTCTGTAATGCACATGTGCAAGTCTTCTATGCCAAAGCTCATTTGGCTCTACTGTGTCATGGACCAAGGCTTGTTCTGGATGGCCCTTCAATTTGTACAACCCTTCTTCTTGTTCTCCAATCACTACTGCATCATTGATAGTCTTACCTATTGTACACATGATGACTTGACCATCTATGAATGCAACCCACATCCCTTTTGCATCCAATGCTGATATGGAGAGAAGGTTCTTCTTAAGTCCTGGCACAAACAATACTTCTTTCATTGTTATAGACTTACTAGAGTCTAGTTTATATGAAGACTCCCCACTACATTTTATTGGATATTGGTATTCATCTCCTAGCTTCACCTTGTGAGGTGATTCATGTTCTGACAGTCTCACAAAGGATTCCTTGAATCCAGTCATATGTTTGGAAGCCCCACTGTCTATAATCCAATCATCACTTCCATGAGAAATGTTACCTGTGAGAGAGGAGATCAGAACATATTCATCCTCACTTGAAGAATCTTCACTTTCATATCTGGATCTCTTCTTGGATGGTTCATCATCCTCTGCAGCATGAGCATGATGTCTTCTTTTGTTCCCCTTCTTCTTATGAGAGTGGCCCTTGTTCTTAGGGAAGTCTTTTGCAAAGTGTGCTCTTTCATCACATGTATAACATCTCAATTTTGATATGTCTCTTCTACTGTTCTCTCTGAGATGAGAATCCTTACCTTTGGAGTAATGAGGTCTTCTTCTGCTTTTCTTGGAGTGGGTTGTGAGAGCTTGGTCTTCACTTCCCATCTTCTCTTCTCGAGCCGCTATTCGTACGTCTTCTTGAGAACATTCTTCTCATAGTCTGTTGAATTTGACTAACTTCTTTCTAGCATAGGTTCCTTGGATGAAAGAATCCCATGACCTAGGAAGGCCATTCAGTGTTGTCATCACAATCTCTGCATTCTCTACTTCTTCATCTGTAGCTTCTAATTGTTCCTTGATCTGAGAAACCCTTGTGAAGTAAGACTAGATGGTATCTGCATTTTGAATCTTCACATTCTTTAGTTGATTCCTCAGAGTCATCTTCCAGTTTATGTTCTTCCCCTCAAACAATTTGGTTAGGGAATCAAACATGGCTTTAGGTGTCTTGAGAGAGGACACTTGTGGGATAAGGTGATCCTTGATAGATTCAGCAATGATCCTCTTTTCCATAACCGTCTTCTTCTTATGTAAGGCCTTTGCCTCATCTCCCTCTGGAACTAGAACCTTCTCATGAATGTAGGAGTCTAATTCATTCTCTTCCAAGACCAGGGAGATCCTATACTTCCAGGCTTGGAAGTTATCGGCTCCCTCAAGCTTTTCATCAAGCTTGGTATGATGAGGCATCTTAAAATGAGAATCTCAAATGGAAATACAAGAGATATTAGATCTTACCAGGTCAAAATGTTGGATCTGAGACTTGAGCTAAAATCCTGTAGAGCTGGTTCAGGAGCAAATTAGGGTTTTTCTTTTCCGGAGTTCTGTCCACCCAAATTCCTTGAAATTTGTCCCTAAATTCGATTTTGGGGAGGAGATCAATCCAGGCCTGGGCTCATTGAAAAATTCATCTTCTATGAAAATCCCTAATTTTTGGCAGTAGTGACAGGTCCAAAACTGAAAAACCTCAAAATTGGATTCTACTCCGACAGAAAGATGCGCCCTAAGGAGGATTTATTCCACCTTACTTTTGCTGAAAATATATGGAGGAAGATCCACAAACTAGGAATCCCTAGTTCCCGTAGCTGCACAGTGTCTGCTTCTCAGGTTAGCTCTGATACCATGTTAGTTTTTCAACATTAAGCTATCATTATTAGGATCTTTAACTGAGAGAATAACAAGTACAACAATCAAACACAAGATACAATGAACACAGTGTTTTTCCTCAGGGAAACCATAAAGGAGAAAACCCAACAACTTCCTCAGAGATAGAATCAGCACCAAAACAGTAAAAGCCCCAAAATAGTAAGTGATCTCCCAATAGCAGTAATCTTCTTCTTGTCTAGCCCCAGTGTCTTCTCCTTCCTCAACTATGCGCTACACTTGAGTGTGTATGACTTGTGTGATAAATAGAGACTCCAATTCTCTATTTATACTAATCCTGACATGACTAAAACCCTACTAGGGCCGACCTCTACTAGGAGAGTCTACTAACCCTAGTGCCCCGGAACTGCGGGGGATTTAACACTTAGACAATCGGAGGGTTACCCACTATGACTTGACATGAATTGTTTACATTATTTATCCTCCCGATTGGAACATTGGGGCATGACAACATGACTCAAATACATAATAGATACATCCTGGAATAAACATCGGGCTACAATAAATAAGATACATAGATGAATACATTCCGAAGTTACAAATACATCAACATTGGTTTCATTATGTATAAAAATCAAGAGGCATCAAAATAAATCAGTTTGCTGATATTGTAACTATTGGTAATAAAAATAATTTTGAATAGGCTCTTTCAAGCCCATTCCCCATCCCCCCTGGGGGGATCTGTGTCCGTGTCATTTTTTTCTTTTCGTTCATATTTTTTCAATCTAGCGTAGTACTAATATGTAGGGTAGTATACTTTGATTTAAAATCAATTCCATATTCCATTTCTATTGGTTTCAAAGTAACTTTAATACTTACCCCATGAGCCTCCTTTTGAGCCGAAAGGTGAAGAAAGGTTCATGGTAGTCTAATTAGAAAATTGTGGTTTGCTTATGTTTTTATGTTTCATTTGCTATCATCATTTGTTTCAATAACCATAATAAAATCAACCCCTCCTTGATTCCCCGATTGAGGTTCACTTAGACTGAAAGAGGTTCCTGGAGGGTTTTCTTTTTAACAAGAACATCCATCTCAAAATTTACTAAAATTGACAAGACTTCGGTGTGTATGCTCTACACTTGCCTGCGGTTCATCTGATCAGTCAAGATATATCAAAAGCACTTGAGTGACTAGTATAATTAGGATTCACTCTCCCAAATTGACAAACCATCAGGTGAAAATCCAACACCTAGATCAAACCATTACGGTGGCAAAATACCCAAAGGAAGCAGGAACTTCTGAAAAGTGACCTCGGGGCGCTGATCTTTGTCACACCCTAATGGGTGCATTATGAACAATAGCCCTAGAAACTCAATTCAACCCACATATTCCTTGTGGGTAGCTGTGAAGGTTTAATATTGGACACACTCCAAGTACTCTCAGGTATATCTAGAGTCCACCCCTTCGCCTAATTTTAATCAACTCATATTTCACATTAACTTAAAATGTACCAAGAGGCAATTGCAAAACATTCACTCCAAGCACATGCAAGTACATTGATTTTATTTTGACTCCATTTTAAGGCACTGGTTATTTTCTTGCTATATATATATATTGTGTCTCAGCAATGTGCTTTTGTGCGCTCATTGTGTATCTTGTCATCTATGGTTGTTTATGATTAAATTTCAAAGTCCTAAGTAATTCGTTCAGTTTAACATCACCATACTAAGTAATTAGCCTTAGCAACTTAATAGGGTCTACCCCCCTTGGCTTCGTTAGGAGTTGAGACTAAACGAAGGAGTCAAGAACAAGGTGACAGTCTTGACTCAAGACTTTCCCCCAAGGACACACCGAGTGGCTTGAATATTTCTGCCATGTGACCCAGGTGTGTGAAAGGCGGCAACACCGATTAGGGCCTAAGGAAATTTGAGTTTTTCGAAGGAATTTCTCAGTGATTTTTCGAGCAGTTTTTGACTGCCTTTCAGTTTATTTTCAGCAGATTTCAGCAGACTGCTCGTGGTCACAGGGATGAAAATAAATAGAGAAAATTTTATATTTTAACATAATTTTTGTTTTATGAAATTTCCAGAAGAAAAAGGAAAGTAGTTTGATTTATATTAATGTATGCATCTAACAGTTTGCTGCTAACACATTTGCAGAACTTTAGGTAACTTCCAAGAGCAGTACTCCAGAAAGAACGATGTGGTAAAGCAAGAGGTGGTCCAGTCATGAGAACCCATGATGGGTATGATTCCCGAGATTCTTACGAGCGAGTAGAAGATTGCATGGGAGAAAATGTCTATAATGGGAATGATGACATATAGTCTAATGGAAGGATATTCCAAGAGACATCGTCAGATGTTGCAACAACCATGAGAACCTTGGTTAAATCCCAAGAAGAGCAACATCAATTGAATGCTGCCATATTGCAGAGTTTGACAGACTTGCAGAAAAAGATAGACTCTGGATGAGATACAGCAAGGCCAGAAGGTAGTAAGAGCATCACTAGGAGAAGGAGAAGGACTTCTAGTGGATCATCTGATTCTAAAGTATCCAACGGGGATACAAGTTCATCTTCTCATAAGAAAAGAAGAAGGAACCATAGGGATTGCTCTCGAGATGAATTTAAGAAAGATAAACCTCCTACATTTGATGGTGAGATAAAGACGGGACAAGAAGCTGAAGCTTGGCTTCTTGGGATAAAGAAGTACTTCCAAGTATAGGATTATTTAGGAAACATGAAGGCCAGAGTTTCCATATTCAATCTGAATGGATGAGCATCCATTTGGTGGGAACACTTCAAGCAATTAAAGAGGACCAGTGAAAGGAAATTGAAGTGGAAACAGTTCAAGAAGTATTTCAGGTAGAAATACCTTTCTGACAGGTATTATGATGACAAGATCAAGGAGTTCCATGAGCAAATATTGGGATAGAAGACCATGGATGAATATGTAAATAAGTTTTTGGAATTGTTGAGGTATATCCAGTACATCAGAGATGAAAAAGTGAATATCCAGCGGTTTCTAAGTGGATCGCCTCAAGCCTACGAAGATAGAATTGAGTTCTATGAGCCGAGAACTCTCGAAGAAGCAATAAGGAAGGCTAAGTATTGCTATGAGCAAAGCAAAGGTAAACCTAATTACCATAAGGCATGGAAGGACAAGAAGAATGAGAAGTTTGACCAAAGAAAGAAAGGGTTCAAACCTTCTATATTCAAGAATCAGCAGAAGCAGCCATCCCAAGCCGCGAGTAAGCCAGTTGGAGTGTTGGGAGAAAATCCTAAGAATCCACAATAGGATAGAAGGCCACTCAAATGTTGGAAATGTGAAGGACCCCACTTGCGCAGATATTGTCCACTTGAGAATGAAAGTACAAGGCCAACTTATAACATTCAGGAAGCATAAATAGTGGGTTAGGTAGCCAGAGTAGTCCCTAGAATTTATGCAGCACTGGAGGACCGCCAGGTAGATCATCGGTCAAATGTGGTTGAAGTTGTAGGTAAGATTGTTGAACAATCTATTTCTATTTTGATTGACCCTGGTTCTACTCTCAAGTACATCAATCCTAGATTAGTTGAGATTTGTGCTTTTAAGAAGGTAAAGCATAGAAAATCCTGGTTAGTTTAGCTAGCCACTGGGACTAAGAGAAAGGTCAGTGAACTGGTAGAGAAATGACTGTTGGTTATGAATGGATTGATCACTTGTGTGGATCTGAATGTTCTACCGCTTGGTTCCTATGATGTTCTCATTGGTATAGATTGGTTAGAAGCTCACAGAGTGAAGCTTGACTGTTATAACAAAAAATTTGAATGCATGTATGAAGAAGGAAACCCAGTAGTTGTAAAGGGTATTCCGAAGATAATTTCAGTAAGACAGGTTTCAGCAATGCAATTGAAGAAGTTCTGTAGGAAAGGTTGCCAGTTGTATGCAACTCATATTCTGGAACCAACAGGAGATGAAACTCCTAGGTTGGAAGACTATCAGGTGTTACAGGAATTCAAGGATGTGTTTACTGATGAAATTCTAGGGCTTCCTCCAAAGAGGGACATTGATTTCACCATTGAACTTGTGTCAGGAGCAGCACCAGTGTCCAAGACACCCTACAGAATGAGTACACTAGAGATGCTAGAATTGAAGATGCAACTGCAAGAGTTGTTGGAAAAGAAGTATATCCGACCAAGTGTGTCTCCTTGGGGAGCATCAGTTCTATTTGTAAAGAAGAAAGATGGTACACTCAGGTTATGTATTGATTACAGACAGTTGAACAAGGTTACTATGAAGAATAAATATCCTTTGCCCAGGATTGATGAATTCTTTGATCAAATGAGAGGAGCAAAGGTATTTTCCAAGATTGAATTGAGGTCTGGTTACCATCAGGTACCGTTTGGTCTCACAAATGCACCAGCTACATTTATGTGCCTTATGAACAGTGTCTTCAGTAAGTATTTGGACAAGTTTGTTATTGTTTTCCTTGATGACATTCTTGTTTATTCTAAGAATGAGGAAGAGCATGAAGAGCATTTGATACTGACATTGCAAGTGCTCAAGGAACATCAGTTGTATGCAAAGCTGAGCAAGTGTTACTTCTAAAGGGATAGAATTCAGTACTTGGGTCACATTATCTTCGAAGAGGGTATATCAGTAGACCCTGAGAAGATTGAAGCCATCATGAATTGGACTAATCCAATAAATGTGATGGATTTAAGATCTTTTATGGGACTTGCAGGATACTACAGGAGATTCATTGAATGATTTTCCAAGGTTGCACATGCCATCACTTCTTTGCAAAAGAAGGGGATAAAGTTTGAATGGACTTCGAAGTGTGAAGAAAGATTCCAACGGTTGAAGAATCTTCTCACCAGTGCACAAGTATTGAAGGTTGCAGACCCAGAGAAATATTTTGTGGTATGTACCGATGCACGTGGACAAGGGCTTGGAGGAGTGCCTATGCAGGATAACCACGTGGTATGTTATGAGTTGAGAAAGCTGAAGGATCTTGAGAAGAACTATGCCACTCATGATTTAGAGCTTGCAACCATAGTACATGCTCTCAAGATGTGGAGACATTACTTGATGCGTAGAATATTTGAACTTAGAACAGATCACTGTGGACTAAAGTATTTGTTTGAACATCCTACTCTGAATGCTAGGCAAGCAAGATGGCTGGAATTTTTATGTGAGTTTGATTTCGGAATAAAGCACATAAAAGGAAAATAAAACAAGGTAGCTGATGCACTCATCCATAAGGTACAGGAAATGCATGTGGCATCTCTGAGTATTTTCCAATCAGATTTGAGGTAGCAGACTGTTAATCATGTTGCCGGAGATGAATTGTATGAACAGGTAAAAGACAAATTGCAGCAGCACAGTCTTGAGAAGAAGTATGAGGGATATAAATTGGAAGAAGATGGACTTCTCACTTTTAAGGGCATATTTTATATTCCGAATGTAGCAGATTTGAGGAGAGTTGTTATGGATGAAATCCATCAAGCTCCGTATTCTGGTCACCCAGGATATCAGAAGACAATTGGTAAAGCTAGAAAGCAATACTTTTGGCTAGGAATGAAAAAGGACATGGCTGAGTACATTTCAAGGTGCATGAAATGTCAACAGGTAAAGGTTGAGCATCAACATCTAGTAGGTTTGTTGCATCCTTTTCCAGTTCCGAAATGGAAATGGGCAATTATTTCCATGGATTTTATTACAGGATTGTTGATGACTTGGAGACAACATGATTCCATCATGGTTGTGGTAGACAAGTTGAAAAAAGCAACACATTTTACACTAGTGAAGTCTATGCACAAGACTGATGACATTGCAAAGATATTCATGAAGGATATTTTCAAGTTGCATAGATTGCTGAAGGCAATGATTTCTGACAGGGGTGTCAAGTTCACTTCCAATTTTTGGAATGGGTTGTTTTCAGATTTGGGTACAAAGTTAAACTTCAACACTGCATACCATCCTCATATAGATGGGCAGACAGAAAGAGTTAATCAGGTGCTTGAATATATGCTTCACATGTATGTGATGGACAAACCAACCAAGAGGGAAGATTACTTACACTTGGTAGAGTTTGCTTACAACAATGGACAACAGGAATCCTTGGGGATGAGTTCATATGAAGCTTTGTATGGAAGAAGGTGTAGGACACCAGTGACTTGGGATAACCCAGTGAACAGAGTTGTGCTTGGAACAAAATTGCTCAAGGAAATGGAGCAAGAGGTTGTAAATATTAGGTAGAATATGAAAGCAACATAGGTCAGATAGAAAATCTATGCAGATAAGCATAGGATGAATAGAGAGTTTAGTGTTGGGGACCATGTTTACCTCAGAGTAAAATCAAGGAAAAGTTCCTTGAAGCTTGGAAGTTGTGCCAAGCTGTCCCCTAGATATTGTGGGTCATTTGAAGTGCTTGAAAGAATAGGGAATCTTTCATATAGACTGGAATTGCCTGCTAGTACTAGAGCCCATAATGTTTTTCATGTTTCTTTGCTTAATAAATATGTACATGGTCCTAACCATGTGATAAATTGGGATGTGATTCAGGTGGAACCGGAGGAAGAGTTCCAAATCGAGCCAATGTGCAGCCTCGATAGGAAGGTCACAATGCTCCAGAACCGGGCCATAGGGCAGGTAAAGGTGCAATGGGAGCATCATGGACCTGAAGAGGCTACATGGGAGCTAGAGAATGCCATGCAATTGGCACATCTATTTTTGTTCAATTCTGCGGAACACTGAGGCGGTACCAGTGTAGCATTTTGTTCAATTTTGCAAAGCACTGAGGATAGTGCTATTGAAGGGGGGGGGGGGAATGTAACACCCCGGTTTTGACCCCATTTTCATTAATGTATGTGATGTATATATTGTAATGAATCATGGCGTGGAGCTGAAGGCAAAAGCCCCACCATCGGTTCGGTTGTGTTATGTTTCAGTGATTGGAACTGTTACTGATGGTATATCGGGACATGTGACATATATATTAAATTGTGGCATCATGTAAATATGCATCTTAATTAATTGAACCTATCCAGCTATGTTCACTGCAACTAAATTGAGAAGGGGCATGATTTCCTAAGGGTAAGGAGGGGGAAAGTTAAATCCTAAGCCATGGGGGGGGAAGCCATGTGTCACCACTCTCTTCACTCATCCTCCCTTATCTCATCTAGCCACCACCTGTCATCATTCTATTGTTAGTGGGGCATCTATTCGCTAACAACAATACCATTACGCCGATTTTTCCATTCTCTCTAGGCACTTGCACTCTCTACACGACACACCTTCTGAACTGCGGATGGTGTGTCCACTATTTGAATGGTGGCTGTTCATTCACCTCACGCGGGTTGAGTTAAAAGGGAATGACAATCCATGATGTGGGGTTCACCATTCCTCTTACACCGTCTTGCTAGTCTGTGAATTTTCTTCCCCTGTTCACGCAGAGCAATGGTCTTTCCCACCATTGTTAGACTGCTGTCGTTTTTCCTCACCGCTCACTAGTTGTAGTTTCCCTCATGTATTGTCGACTGTGTTTTTCCTATACAATCTAGATTTTGTTGTAGATTTTCATGGTTTTATTCTGTGGTTCATTGGCTATTATTCCATTGTGGAATTGTGGTCGTGATTGCCTTTCCAGCTATGTGTTTTAGCTGTGTCTTGTTCTTTTCCTTCACACACATATCGAGAGTCTGCCTCTTCCCAATTGCTGGACTGTGTATTTTTCTTCAGCGATTGCAGTGAAGATTTTGTGCTGTGGGCTCAGGTTTCCCATGGGCTGTTAATGGCCATGATTACTGAACCATGTTTTCCCCTATAAAAGCCTGAAGAGCTATTTGGCTGCTTGCATGCAGTGGTTTTGTCCTTGGACTGCATTGGAGTGGTGAATGAGGGCTTGAGTTGCTTGATAAACCTGGTGGGTTGAGAACCACATAGACAAAGCCGATGAGCTGTTCTTCTTCTCCACAACCCCTGAATAGCACTGGAAGGGAGATCAGGGTCTGAGGGACTGCGTTGTAGAGAAAGGATTGATTTCCTTGTGTTTGGTGTGTGTGGGAGTTCTAGAAGCCAGTCTGGTTCTGGTGTCGGTGCACCAGCTTAGCATTATCCTTTCCTAGCTCCTGGATGGCCTGATAAGCCCAACTTTGTTGGCTTGGATAATCTACTGTTCACCTGATAAACCCAATGGTGTTTTCTTGGATGAACTGTGTACCCTTGTGGTGTTTTTATCCTTAGCTATGTATAAGCCTGTTAGTTCCTTATTCCTTGGGGAATCATGCCCGTCTCAGGGGTGGAAGCGTTGCTGAGAGATTAAAGAGCACGCAGGCCTATTGTTGGGTGGAACGTTGTAGCGACGTAGCTGGTTGCGAAACAAGTTCTCTATAAAGATAAGTAATCTTGCCTAACTTGTTTATGCAATTATATATTTACCATTGATGAATGAGGATATACATGTTAAATGCTGATCTATATATGGATGAATGTTGATTGATATGTTTTGCTTACATTGTGTATATGAATGATTATGCTTCGTAAAAGGCTTTATGTTTTAAGTATCATGCTTCAGCACTATATGTATGTATCTTCATGTCCATGGGGCTAGATGCCCGAATGATTTGACATATAGTAGTGTCCTCTTCACCGGTCGGAGGGTCGGGGACGTTATAGTCTATGCTGTCTGATGCATCGGAGAAGCTTTAGACTAAGTTCTTCAATGAGATGATGGTCTTGGCGCTTAGAAAATTTTTGTAAATTTTCCTGTCATTCACCAATTTTCTTCCGGTTTCCTATGGGCAGAAGGAAACTTGCCTTTGCTAATTGGTCTTTCATGGCCCTCTAAGACTCAATGCTACAACATTGGCTCTGATACCACAATGTGACGTCCCTGACCCTCCGACCGGCAAAGAGGACGCTACGCTGTCACTAAACATCTGAGATAAAAGCCCCATGAACATGTACATACATATAAACTAAAATAAAAATGCTTAAAACATAAAACCTACTAAGATGCATAATCATTCATATATACATCGGAAGCAAACATACATTCATTCAAGCATTCAACATGTTCATCATCATTCATTAAACAATAAATATAAATGTAAAGATGAAATGGTCAAGAATACTTATCTTATAAAGGATTCGTCCCGCAACCAGCTACGTCGCTGCAACGTTCCACCCAACCATAGGCCATCGTGCTCCTTAATTTTTCAGCAATGCTGCCACCCCCAAGATGGGCATGATTCCCCAAGGAATAAGGAACAAGCAGGCTTACACATAGCCAAGGACACACAAAAAACAGACCAAGCCAACACAATTGGGTTTATCAGGCCCTCAACAAACCAGCCAAGCCAACACAGTTGGGTTTATCAGGCCATCAAGGAGCTGGGAAAGGCTAAATGCTAAGATGTTGAGCTCATTGAAGAGCTAAGGACACCTAAACCAGAACTAGCCTGACTTATAGGACACCCACACACACCCAACACAAGGAAATCAGTCCCTTCTTTGCTACACAGTCCCTGAGGCCCTGACCTCCCTTCCAGTGCTATTCAGGGGTTGTGGAGAAGAAAGATATCCCTCTAGCTCTGCCTGTGTGTCTCCAAAACACACTAGGTTTTTCAAGCGAACCAAGTCCTTATCCCCACTCCAACACAGTCCGAAGACCAACCACTACATACACGTAGTTAAACAAGCTATTCACAGCTTGGACAGGGGAAAGCAACTCCTGAGTCGTTCTTGGCCCTATCGTGGCCAAAAAGATCCCATAACAACCTACAACAACCCAAAATTTAGAAGCAAACATAGCCAATAAAACATGGGAAAACAACAGCTCCCGGTCTCAACAGTGAAGTCACGGGAAATTTACACAGTCGGCAATGGAGGAAGTAAACAGACCCTCAACCCATGCTTGAGAAAGAACATACACACCGACCACATCCGTAGGGAAAAATACATGCCTCCAACCTAGAACGCTAATGGCCGAATCAGCACCCCCTTGCTCCCTCCATGAGGAACCATGATGGCGAAGTCCAAATGGTGTGTGAGGAAGCAGAACATCTTTGTGTGAGATGAACAAGCTTGGGAGAGTGGAAGAATGTCCGATGCAGTCGTGGAGCAAATGGAATAATGGAGGATCCTCCTAGAGTGATGGGGTAGTGATTTCCTGTCATTGTGAGGGTCAACCTGCTGGTGGATTTTGTGGGTGGGAAAGGACTGACAGTCCTGCCACACTCCACTCCCTAGCCATAACTACCCCAACTAACAGCAAAACTTTTAATGAGGTAGTTGGATGAGACGAGGAAAGGTGAGCAAATAAAAAGGGTGTATGAATCATGACACATGGCTTTTCCACCAAGGGCTCAGGGTTNATGCCCTTTTCAATATGGTTGCAGTGACATAGCTGGTTGGGGTTTATTTAATTAAAAAGCATATTTACATGATGCCAACTAATATGTGTCGTATACCACAATCTACCATCGACAACGATTCCATTCGCCGAAACATAACACAACCAAATCGATGGTGGGGCTTTTGCCTTTAGCTCCACACCATGATTCATTACAATATATACATCATGTACATTTAATGCAACGGGGTCGAAACTGGGGTGTTACACCCTGTCTTTCGTGTTCCATTTTTTATTGGGAGATAAGTTGGTTAACTTCTGTCTCATTAATTTTTATTAATCGCATTGCTTCAGACATTTTAATACCTAGTAGAGGGTTAAGGGCACATGTTCTCTTTGTCTCTTGTGCATATTTTGATGGGGCTGCTCAAGCAGAGCCTTGGCCCTGCTGGGCATGTCGAGTTCTTTTTATAAGTGTGGAATCTTGTTTAAATTTTAGAGCTGGTCTCATGCCTGGAACTAGCAATTTTGGAGAATTAATGTCTCTTGAGCTACTTTATTGTTGGCAGGTGAAAAATGCGTTACAAAGCTGCCAGTGTTGGGTGATTCGATGACAATGAATAAATGGATGAGCTCAACAAAACTACACAAAATTTCTATTGCTTTCTCTGTTGGAGGACGTTCACTCTGTCCTTCAATCATATTTATGAAGAAAGGAATTACGATGATGATAAAATGTCAAAGGCTGGGGCTAATATGGTTGATTATCAATGGCATCTTCTGGAGGCTAGAGGGGGATATGTTGTTGAATACTACTATCCACCTTTCCATGAATTTCTTCCACTTTAGCCCCTGATATTGTTGACTGAATTTTTTTAATGTTTTGATGCTAGTATACATGTATGTTTTTTGTTTAAAAAAATACAGGGTTTGTCCCCTGAAGAAGTATGTGGATTATTGTAAATTTGATATTTTGGGCTTATAGAGTACCCTAAGTAGAAACTTTGTGTGTCTTATGTGGGAAGAGATTTTTTAGCTTTCTTATGTAACATATAGATAAAATGAAGTATGGTGAAGGTATGCCACTCTTTTTGGAATCATGTAACAATGCACACAACTATATGTAATGCTTCTGAAGCATCTGAAAAAATGTAATTTTGTTGTTTAAATAAAATTACAATTTTTTTTCTTCTGCAGAATAGGAAGTCCTAGTTTTCAGTCATGATATATAGTCAGATATCATAAACGTAGAATTTCAAGAACAAGGCATGACAACAAGTACGAAAACATTGCACAAGTTACCTAGACATCTTGTGTTCAAAATCAACAGATCAAGAGCAAAGAAAACACACCGCTTGCAACAAGTACAATCAAGCACTAAGAGAATTCCAAGTCAAAAAATATGTGCTAAACTAATATGTGCCAAATCACGCCACTTGAGGGCATTCACATTAATTATTCACTATATTTAACGTTATCAATAAGTTGGTTCCACTCTCCCAGATGATTAAGGTCCTCAATTCCAAAAGGCAAAGACTTGCATATTGATATTATGTGGAGAGCAATGCAGGCACACTTCTTATAGCAAGCACAATCAGGCACTGAGAAAATTAAAAGTAAAAAAATGTGTGTTAAAATAATATGTATTCAATCACTTCACTTGAGAGAATTCATATAAACAATTCATTGTATTTAATGTTATCAATCAGTTGATTCCACTATCCAGGGTGATTAAAGTCCTCAATTCCAAAAGGAAAATACTTGCATATTGATACTAGGTGGGGATCATGCAAATAAAATCAGCGATTTCATTGTGAAATTTTACATATTTACCAAGTTATTTCCCCATTCATACTTTTCATCATGCCAATTCAATTCTTAAGTCAAGTCATATGACTTTGATTTAAGAATTTCCACATGAATTAAACCAGATTAAGAGGGTGTCGATATGACTCTATTACTACACAAGCAAGGCCATTTTCTGCTATGAACAAGTCATTCCCAAGTCCCAACTATAACTAGAATTTTAAAATTAAATAAAAATCTCAAATAGCAATTTCATTGGGAGAAAAATAAGAACAATAGTGAATATCAAAGTGACCTATGCAAACAAAAGAATGTCATGCAACCAAAAAATAACATCATTTCTTCTTATCCCATAGAGATAGTAATATAATAAAATATGGATGATATACCTTTGAAGCAAAGACACCAATTTTGATATCATCTCAAGCTGTTTATTTTGACCAAGAGCCACAACAGGTTGATTAGTCTTTCCTACAGAAATGTGCATAGATGTTGTTCCAGTTGATGGAATGGCAATGTTTAATGGTGTCATTAAATCAGTAATACTACTAGGTGATGCACTTCCACTTGTAGTGAGGTCTATGCATGCCAAATGACACTAAATATTGGGCCTATTCATTCTATGAATCAAGCTGACTTGAATTGACTCTAGTCACTGAGGTGGACACAGTTTCCAGTGCTAGTGATTCCTCCCTCTATTTCCGTAGTGCTACATGTGCTATAATTTTGATATATGATGGTCCAAAAGAACTAGTAATCACAACTGCAGATGTGATAGGTTGTGACAGTTCACCTTATTTTGACAACGGTGATGATTGTGAAGCACCTATGACATCTGTTTTCTGGAGTTTCCTCGAAATATGTAGGAATTTTGTCTTTTGTAAAGGGTCATCCCCTTTTTCAACCTTTTGACCTAGTTGACCAACACTGTGCCATTGAAAAGGTATTTTCCCATATTGTTGCGGGGAAAAGCACAAAGATGGAATTTTTTGCTGATCTTGTCACTCAGGTTGCAGATCTTTATCCAGTTTTATTGAATGTTGAAACATAGGCATCAATTCTGAAATTGGGTCGACATGCTTATTTTGATTGATAATTGCAATAGGTTGGTCTACCTTAGCTACCAAACTAGGAATATGTGTTATTCCAGTGGAAGTACTGTTAATGTTCAAAGGTATTACTTAATCTATAATACTTCCATTTGATGCAAGTCTTCTTACAATTGGTCCCACAATAAGAGAGTTTGATCTATGTTGGACAAAAAACATTGAAGGATAGACCTGTTCATTATACAAACCAAGCTAATTTGAATTGATTTCAGTCACTAAGGTAGGAAGGTTTCTAGACCTGGTCATTTCTCCCTCTGTTTCTTGACTACTGCAGAGGATGTCATGTTATACGATGGTCCAAGAGAAGCAGTAGACACAACTATAGATGTGAGAGGTTGTGATAGTTCCCCAGATTTTGACAAGGGTGTTGCCTCTGCTTTTTGGAATTCCCTGGAACTTTTTACCAATTTTATATTTTGGAAAAGGTCATTCCTTTTTTGACCCTTTCAACCTAGTTTACCAACACTTTTCCAATGAAAAGAAGGTTTCCCATCTTTTTGGGAAAATCACTAAGATATCATGTGTTGCTGATTTGGCTACTCAATATCCAGTTCCATCAAATGTTGATTGTTCTTGATTCTCTCTGCTTCTTTGTTTATTTCAAAAGCAATATGCCCCCTCTCAAAGTCTATTTGTTCTTTTAGCTTACACATGCATGTGCCCCTATTGTCTAAATGAAGTGAAATATTTAAGTCATGCAGGGACATTTCCCTAACTGTGACTTGCTGATCATAATCTCATGTCAACTGTCAAGGACGCTCTGACCAACCACATCAGAAAAGTGCACAGTTTCCTTATTATGATCTTGTGGCACTGGCTTATCCTTTCTCTATCAATCCCTAGTTAGTGTTGTATCTAGTTTTGACACTGCATTCTGTAGTTGAAATTTGTCCATGCAAGTTAGCTCTTGCTTTCATGTTTTCATCTCTGTTAAGCTCCCATCAACATACTTGCACAACAGAACATATAGTGCTGAAGCATGATACTTAAAACATAAAGCCTTTTACGAAGCATAATCATTCATATACACAATGGAAGAAAAACATATCAATCAGCATTCATGCATATATAGATCAACATTTAACATGTATATCCTCATTCATCAATGGTAAATATATAATTGCAGAAACAAGTTAGGCAAGAGTACTTATCTTTATAGAGAACTTTTTCCGCAACCAGCTACGTCGCTGCAATGTTCCACCCAGCCATAGGCTTGTGTGCTCTTTAATCTCTCAGCAACGCTGCCACCCTCGAGCCGGGCATGATTCCCCAAGGAATAAGGAACTAACAGGATTACACATAGCTAAGGATAACAACACCACAAGGGTACACAGTTCAGCCAAGCCAACACCGTTTGGTTTATCAGGCGAACAACATATTAGCCAAGCCAACAAATTTGGGTTTATCAGGCCATCCAGGAGCTAGGAAAGGCTAATGCTAAGCTGGTGCACTGACACCAGAACCAGACTGGCTTCTAGAACTCCCACACACACCCAACACAAGGAAACCAGTCCTTACTCTGTAACGCAGTCCCTCAGACCCTGATCTCCCTTCCAGTGCTATTTAGGGGTTGTGGAGAAGAAGACCAACTTAGTAGCTCTATCTGTGTGGTTCTCAACCCACCAGGTTTATCAACCACCTCAGGCCCTCATTCACCACTCCAATGCAATCTAAGGACAAAACCGCTACATGCAAGCAACCAAACAACTCTTCAGGATTTTACAGGGGAAAACACGGTTCAGTAATCATGGCCATTAACAGCCCACGAGCAACCTGAGCCCACAACACAAAATCTTCACTGCAATTGCTGAAGAAAAATACACAGTCCAACAATTGGGAAGAGACTGACTCTTAATCTGTGCATGAAGGAAAAGAACAATACACAACTATAACACATAGTTGGAAAGGAAATCACGACCACAATTCCACGATGGAATAACAGCCAACAAACCACAGAGGAAAACCACGACAATCTACAACAAAATATACATTGTACAGGAAAAACATAGTCGGAAATACGCGAGGGAAACTGCAACCAGCGAGCGGTGACAAAAAACCATAGCAGTCTAACAATGGTGTGGAAGACCAATGCTCTGCGTGAACAGGGGAAGAATATTCATAGACTAGCAAGGCAGTGTAAGAGGAATGGAAAACCCTGCATCATGGATTGTCGTTCCCTTTTAAATTAGCTCACATGAGGTGAATGAACAGCCACCATTCGGATAATGGACAGAACATCCATAGTTCAGAAGGTGCATCATGTAGAGAGTGCAAGCACGTGGGGAGAATGGCAAAATTGGCGTAGTGGTATTGTTGTCAGTGAATAGATGCCCCACTAACAACAAAACGATGAAGGGTGGTGGTTGGATGAGATAAGGGAGGATGAGTGAAGAGAGTGGTGACACATGGCTTCCCCCCCTTATGGCTCAAGATTTAACTTTCCCCCTCCTTACCCTTAGGAAATCATGCCCCTTATCAATTTAGTTGTAGTGAACATAGCTGGCTGGGTTCAATTAATTAAGATGCATATTTAAATGATGCCACAATTTAATATGTATGCCGCATGTCCCGATATACCATCGGTAACAGTTCCAATCACTGAAACATAACACAACCGAATCGATGGTGGGGATTTTTCCTTCAGCTCCACACCATGATTCATTACAATATATACATCACATACATTAATGCAAACGTGGTAAAAAATGGGGTGTTGCATAGACAAAAGTCTGCCCAACGGGAACTGGTGGGAGAGAAATTTTGAAATTGTTGAAGTTCAGAAGTTGTCTTCGGTCGACGGAAGATAGATGATGGAATCACCGATATGTCGGCTACGTGAAGATAAATATTTTCAAAACATCGACGCAGTTAAAAGGAAATATTTCCGATACCGTCGTTGATGAAAATTAGTGGACTGGGAAGCCGAAAGGGGAAGGAAGAAATTTTTGCCGAAATTTTTCTTAGTGGTCGTCAACCGTCAATGAAGAATAATGGATGTGGGAGCCACAGTTTCGGCAGAGAGCTGCCGAATACTGCCGAAACATTGGCTCAATTTAGTTGAAAGAACATCCAATATCAACTATCGACGATCGACGAAGATTAGTTGATTGGATCATGGATGATTAGAAGATGGAGCCACTAAAACGTCGACAAAATTTAGTTGTTCGAACAAATGATACGTCCAAAAACATTAGTTGTTTGGACGGTCGACACATCGGCAAAATTTAGTTGATGGGATCGCTGATGCGCACCGAGGAAATTTAGTTGACGAGAGCACCGACACATCAAAGAAAAATAGAAGATCATATCATCGATACGACGGAACAGATTAGTGGTTTGAGCCGCCGATACATCAGAAAATTTTAGTTGTTTGGGATTCCGCCGTTGCAGCTACCATGTGGAATAACACCCCAACGATTAGAGCCTTCAACTGTCGATAGTGCTCCGGTCGCTGACAATGGAAAAGGTTTGTTGTTTGAATTGCCGATACAACTGAGAGGATTAGTGTATCTGATCACCGATACAGCGGTGGAAAATAGCTGATGAGACCGTCGACGAGTTTTATGGTCCACAGAACCCATAGTCGGTTTGTTGCCCATCATTGCAGCCACCTAAAGAACTATCCACCCGATGCATAGTGGTTCCGACCGCCGATGAGTGTCGGAGAAATTTGTTGATTAGGTCGCCAAAGTGTTGGAATTTTAGTTGGGAAGAGGCCCGATTGGGAAAAAAGGAAAAATTTGAGTTTTTCAAGTAGGACGGAATTCTCAGCGAGTTTCAGCTGGTTTTCAGTGATCTTTTTTCAGCAGATTGTCAATGGACTACAGGGCTGAAAAAGAAGAAAATTTTGTGTTTGAGCAAAATTGTTATTTTATGATTTTTCTAAGAGAAGAAGGTAAGTAATTTTGAAATTATACCAATGTTATGCATCTGACAGTTGTGTTACTAACACATTTGCAGAATCATAGACATCTTCAAGGGCAGTGTTCCAGGTGGTACAATTTTGTAAGTAAGTGGTGGTTCAGTTATGAGAACCCATGACGGATATAATGCTCTGGATTCTTACGAGCATGCGAGAGATGCCATGGGAGAAAATGTCCGTAACAAAAATGATGACATAGAGTATAATGGAAGGAGATTCCAAGAGACACCGTCAGATGTTGCAGCCACCATGAGAAGCTTGATTAAAGCCCAGGAAGAGCAGCATCAGTTGAATGCTACTATGTTGCAGAGTTTGACAGACTTGCAAAGAAAGATATACTCTGGGCGAGGTACAGCAAGACCAGAAGGCAGTAAGAGCAATACTAGGAGAAGGAGAAGGACTTTTAGTGGATCATTTGACTCCGAAGAATCCATCGAGGATTCAAGCTCATCTTCTCGTAAAATAAATAGAAAGACACACCATAGGGATCGCTCTCGGGATGAATTTAAGAAGGATAAACCTCCTACATTTGAAGGTGAGGTAAAGAATGGAAAAGAGGTTGAAGCTTGGGTTCTTAGGATAAAGAAGTACTTTCAAGTGCAGGATTATTCGGGAAAAATGAAGGCAAGAGTTTCCATATTCAATATGAATGGAACCACATCTATTTTGTGGGAACACTTGAAGCAAGTAAAGAGGATTAGTGAAAGGAGACTTAAGTGGAAATAGTTCAAGAAGTATTTCAAGCAGAAATACCTCTCTGACAGGTATTATGATGACAAGATTAAGGATTTCCATGAGCTGAGATTGGGACAATATACCATGGAAGAGTATGCAAATAAGTTCTTGGAATTGTTGAGGCATGTCCGATACATCAGGGATGAATAAGTGAAGGTCCAACGGTTTCTAAGTGGATTGCCTTAGTCTTAAAAAGATATAATCGAGTTTTATGAATCCAGAACTCTTGAAGAAGCAATAAGGAAGGCTAAGTATTGCTATGATCAAAGCAAAGGTAAACCTGATTACCATAAGGCATGGAAGGATAAGAAGAATGATAAGTGTGACCAAAGAAAGAAAGGTTTCAAACCTTCTAGCTTTAGGAATCAACAGAAGCAGCCATTCCAAGCTGCGAGTAAGCCAGTTGGAATGTCAAGAGAAAAGCCTAAGGACCCACAACATGATAGAAGGACACTCAAATGTTGGAAATGTGAAGGACCCCACTTACGCAGATATTTTCCACTCGAGAATGAGAGTGCAAGGCCATCTTACAACATTCAAGAAGTAGAAACAATGGGTCAAGGAGCAAGGGAAGTCCCTAGGATTTATGCAGCACTGGAGGATTTCCAGGCAGATCACCAGTCAACTGTGGTTGAAGTTGCAGGTAAGATTGTTGAGCAATCTGTTTCTATTTTGATTGACCCTGGTTCTACTCACAGTTACATTACTCCTAGAGTAGTGGAGATTTGTGCTTTTAAGAAAGTAAAGCATAGGAAATCTTGGTTAGTTCAGCTAGCCATTGGAACCAAGAGAAAAGTTAGTGAAGTGGTAGAGAAATGTCCTTTGGTCATGAATGGATCGATCAATTGTGTAGATATGAATTTTCTACCACTTGGTTCCTATGATGTTCTCATTGGAATGGATTAGTTAGAAGCTCATAGGGTAAAGCTTGAATATTATAACAAGAATTTTGAATGCATGGATGAAGAAGGAAACCGAGTAGTTGTGAAAGGAATTCCAAAGGTGATTTCAGTACGGCAGGTTTCAGCAATGCAGTTGAAGAAGTTCTTTAGGAAGGGTTTCCAGTTGTATGCAGCTCATATTTTGGAGCCAATAGGAGATGAAACTCCTAGGTTGGAAGACTATCAGGTGTTACAGGAATTCAGGGATGTGTTTCCTGATGATATTCTAGGGCTTCCTCCAAAGAGGGACATTGATTTCACAATTGAGCTTATGCCAAGAGTAGCACTAGTGTCCAAGATGCCCTACAGGATGAGTACATCGGATATGCTAGAGTTGAAGATGCAACTGCAAGAGTTGTTGGAAAAGAAGTATACCAGGTCGAGTGTGTCTCTTTGGGGAGCACCAGTTCTGTTTTTAAAGAAGAAAGATGGTACACTCAAGTTATGTATTGATTACAGACAATTGAACAAGGTTACTATGAAGAACAAATATCCTTTGCCTAGGATTGATGACATCTTTGATCAAATGAGAGGAGCAAAGGTATTTTCCAAGATTGACTTGAGGTCTGGTTACCATCAGGTGAGAATCAAGGATGAAGACATTCATAAGACAACCTTTAGAACAAGGTATGGACATTATGAGTTTGTAGTGGTACCATTTGGTCTCACAAATGCACTAGGTATGTTCATGTGCCTTATGAACAGTGTCTTCAGCAGGTATTTGGACAAGTTTGTTCTTGTTTTCCTTGATGACATTCTTGTTTATTCTAAGAATGAGGAAGAGCATGAAGAGCATTTGAGATTGACATTGCAATTGCTCAAGGAGCATCATTTGTATGAAAATATGAGAAAATGTGACTTCTATAGAGACATAATTCAGTATTTGAGTCACATTATCTCAGAGGAGGGTATATCTATGGACCCTTAAAAGATTGAAGCCATTATGAATTGGCTTACTCCAAGAAATGTGACAGATCTAAGGTCTTTTATGGGACTTGCAGGATACTACAAGAGATTCATTGAAGGATTCTCCAGGGTTGCACATGCCATCACTTCTTTGCAAAAGAAGGGGATAAAGTTTGAATGGACATCAAGGTGTGAAGAAAGCTTCCATCGGATGAAGAATATTCTCACCAGTGCACCAGTATTGAAAGTTGTAGATCCAGAGAAAGATTTTGTGGTATGTACCGATGCATGTGGACAAGGGCTTGGAGGAGTCCTTATGAAGGAAAACCACGTGATATGTTATGAGTCGAGAAAGATGAAGGAGCATGAGAAAAAATATGCCACTCATGATCTATATCTTACAGCCATAGTACATGCTCTCAAGATGTGGAGGAATTACTTGATGGACAAAAGATTTGAGCTCAGAACAGACCATTGTGGTTTGAAGTATCTATTTGATCAGCCTACTCTGAATGCTAGGAAAGTGAGATGGCTGGAGTTTTTATGTGAGTTTGACTTTGAAATGTAGCACATAAAGGGAAAAGAGAATAAGGTAGCTGATGCACTTAGTAGAAAGGTGCAGGAAATGCATGCGGCATCCCTTAGTATTTTCCAATCAGATTTGAGGCAGCATATTGTTAATTATACTGTCGGAGATGAAGTGTATGAGCTGGTAAAAGACAAATTGCAGCAGCAAAGTATTGAGAAGAGGTATGAGGGATATAAATTGGAAGAATATGGAATTCTTACTTATAAAGGAAGAATTTATATTCCAAATGTAGCAGAGTTGAGGAGAGTTGTCATGGATGAAATCTATCAAATTTCGTATTCTGGTCACCCAGGATACCAGAAGAAAATTGCTACCGCCAGAAAGAAGTACTTTTGGCTAGGAATGAAAAAGGATATGGCTGAATACATTTCAAGGTGCATGAAATGTCAGTAGGTAAAGGTTGAGCATCAATACCCTGCAGGTTTGTTGCATCCTTTTCCAGTTCCAGAATGGAAATGGGAAGTTATTTCCATGAATTTTATTACCGGATTGCCGATGACTTGGAGACAGCATGATTCCATCATGGTTGTGGTGGACAAGTTGAAAAAGGCAACACATTTTATATCGGTGAAGTCTACACATTAGACCGATGACATTGCAAAGATATTCATGAGGGAGATTTTCAAATTGCATGGGTTGCCTAAGGCAATAGTTTCTGACATAGATGTCAAGTTCACTTCCAATTTTTGGAAGGGGTTGTTTACAGATTTGGGTACAAAGCTAAACTTCAGCACTGCATACCATCCTCAGACAGATGGGTAGACAGAGAGAGTTAATCAGGTGCTTGAAGATATGCTTCACATGTATGTGATGGACAAACCAACCAAGTGGGAAGATTACTTACACTTGGTAGAGTTTGCTTATAACAATGGACAGTAGGCATCCTTGGGGATGAGTCCATATGAAGCTTTGTATGGAAGAAGGTGTAGGACACCTGCGACTTGGGATAATATAGTGAACATGATTGTGCTTGGTCCGAAATTGCTCAAGGAAATGGAGCAAGAGGTTGTAAAGATCAGGTAGAATCTGAAAGCAGCACATGACACATAGAAAATTTATGCAGATAAGCATAGGGTGAATAGGGAATTCAGTGTTTGGGATCATGTTTACCTCAGAGTGAGGGCAAGGAAGAGTTCCTTGAAGCTTGGAAGTTGTGCCAAGCTGTCACCAAGATATTGTGGGCCATTTGAAGTGCTTGAAAGAATAGGGCCAGTTGCATATAGACTTTCATTTCCTGCTAGCAATATATCTCATAATGTTTTTCATGTTTCTTTGCTTAAGAGATATGTACATGATCCTAACCATGTGATAAATTGGGATGTGATTCAGGTGGAACCCGAGGGAGAGTTCTGAACCGAGGCAATGCGCATCCTCGACAGGAAGGTCACAATGCTCTGGAACTGGGCCATAGGGCAGGTAAAGGTGAAATGGGAGCACTACAGACCTGAAGAGGCTACGTGGGAGCTGGAGGATGCCATACGATTGGCACATCCATTTTTGTTCAATTTTGCGGAACACTGAGGTGATACCAATGTAGAATTTTGTTCAATTTTGTAAAGCACTGAGGATAGTGCTATTGAAGGGGGAGGGGAATGTAACACCTCAATTTTGACCTCATTGCATTAAATGTACACGATGTATATATTATAATGAATCATGGTGTGGAGCTAAAGGCAAAATCCCCACCATCAATTTGGTTGTGTTATGTTTCGGCGAACGGAATCGTTGCCGATGGTATATCGTGGTATACAACACATATTAGTAGGAATCATGTAAATATGCTTTTTAATTAAATAAACCCCAACCAGCTATGTCACTGCAACCATATTGAAAAGGGAATGATATTCCTAAGAATAGGGAGGGGGAATTGTT
This sequence comes from Pseudotsuga menziesii, assembly GCA_001517045.1. NCBI lineage: Eukaryota > Viridiplantae > Streptophyta > Pinopsida > Pinales > Pinaceae > Pseudotsuga > Pseudotsuga menziesii. The sequence continues at coordinate 24,740 of LPNX010124946.1, read as the reverse complement.
AAACCTTGAGCCCTTGGGGGAAAAGCCATGTGTCATCCACCCTTTTTATTTTCTCACCTTCCCTTGTCTCATCCAACTACCTCATTAAAAGTTCTACTTTTAGTTGGGGCAGTTATGGCTAGGGAGTGGAGTGTGGCAGGACTATCAGTCCTTGCCCACCCGCACACTCCACCAGCAGGTTGACCCTCATGATGATAGGAAACCACTACCCCATCACTCCAGGTGGATCCTCCATTATTCCATTCGCTCCACAATTGCATGGGAAATTCTTCCACTCTCCCAAGCTTGTTCATCTCATGCAGAGACGTTCTGATTCATCATGCACCATTTGGGATTCTCCATCGTGGTTCCTCACGCAGGGAGAAAGGGGGTGCCAATTCGGACATTAGCGTTCTAGGATGGAGGCGTGTATTTTTCCCTATGAATGTGGTCGATGTGTATGTTCTTTCTCAGGCACGGGTTGAGGTTCTGTTTACTTCCTCCATTGCTGACTGTGTAAATTTCCCGTGACTTCACTGTTGAGACTGGGAGCTGTTGTTTTCCCACGTTTTGTTGGCTGTGTTTGCTTCTACATTTTGGGCTACTGTAGGTTGTTATGGCATCATTTTGGCCACGATAGGGCCAAGAACGACTCAGTAATTGCTTTCCCCTGTCCAAGCTGTTAATAGCTTGTTTGGTTGTGTGTATGCAGTGGTTGGTCTTCGGACTGTGTTGGAGTGGGGATGAGGGCTTGGTTCACTTGACAAAACTGGTGTGTTTGGGAGCCACACAGATAGAGCTAGAGGGTTGGATTTCTTCTCCATAACCCCTGAATAGCACTGGAAGGGAGGTTAGGTCCTGAGGGACTGTGTAGCATAGAAGGGACTGATTTTCTTTTGTTGGGTGTGTGTGGGTGTCCTAGAAGTTAGGCTAGTTCTGGTGTAGGTGTCCTTAGCTCTTCAATGAGCTCACCTGCTTAGCATTTAGCCTTTCCTATCTCGTTGATGGCCTGATAAACCCAACTGTGTTGGCTTGGCTGGTTTGTTGAGGGCTTGATAAACCCAACTATGTTGGCTTGGTCTATGTTTTGTGTGTCCTTGACTATGTGTAAGCCTTATTATTCCTTATTCCTTGGGGAATCATGCCCATCTCAGGGGTGGTAGCGTTGCTAAGAGATTAAGGAGCACACTGGACTATGGTTGGGTGGAACGTTGTAGCAATGAAGTTGGTTGCAGGATGAATCCTTTATAAGATAAGTATTCTTGACCATTTCATCTCTGCATTTATATTTATCATTTAATGAATCATGATGAACATGTTGAATTATTGAATGAATGTATGTTTGCTTCCGCTGTGTATATGAATGATTATGCATCTTAGCAGGTTTTATGTTTTAAGCATTTTTATTTCAGTTTATATGTATGTACATGTTCATGGGGCTTTTAGCCCAAATGTTTAATGACACCGTAGTGTCCTCTTCGTGGGTCGAAGGGTCGAGGATGTCACACAGGGTGTGATAGGATCAATCTCAGATACATCCAATTAACCATATCATAGGCTTTTGTGAGATCAATCTTGGCCACAACTGCCTTTGAATTTTTAGTTTTAGTAGTGTGCAAACCTTGTTGATTCGCCCCTATGGCCTCATGTATTTTCCATTCGTCTAAGAAGCCAAATTTCTTACCATAAGTAGAGGTTGACATCAAATTTTTAACCCTTTTTTCACTTACCTTTGCTACTACTCATTAAATGCAATTGCAATGTGATATAAGTCTTAGCTCTTCAAAAATTGTAGGGCAATTTCTCTTCAGAATGAGTGCAATAAAATTTTTATTGAAAGCTTCTAGGACCTTACCGGAGTATCTTGACTCTTCAAGCACCTTTAAAAGGCCCCCCTTCAATAGCTCATAAAAATCTAATTCATCAAACCATTAGGTCCAAGACTTTTGTTCTTTTCAAAGTTGTGCATTACAATTTGTAATTCTTACTTAGTGACCTCCTTTGTTAGCCTTTGAAACTCTTTCACATTTACAAAACCGGGGAATAATTGAGAGATCCTAACCATTTCAGGTTTTGTAGATCTTTCCTTTACTTTAAAATGATTTCCAAAGTCGTCCACTATTGCTCTTGCAATTCCTTCAAACTTGTTAACCTCTATCCCAATGGGTTTTTGTAATTTTCCAATTGTTATTATATTCTTTCGATGATTAGAATATTGATGATTTTTTTTTATAGCTCTCATCTCCTTTAGACAACCAAAGATCCTTTCTCCTCAATCTCTATTCTGCTTCCATTTCATCCAAAATATTCCTCCTTTTCAACTCCAAAGCAACAATCTTAGCCTTAAAAAATTATGTTAGATAACCATGACCCTCATACTCATACAAACCTTCCAAACTTGCTTCAACCTCCTTCAATTCCTTTTCCTCTTTTAACATCGATAGAATAACCTTAACTTTTCGTTTGTCAATCTAAGAATTTTTATTGGGATTTAGGGACATATTAAAATCCTAATAGGAAACCAATGAAAATAGACATTGTTATTCATACCTCAATGTTGACATTTTAGACCTCAAAAGGATGTTTTAGCTGCCACTGAATACTATAGGTTTGTAAATTATTTCCAAAAATTCTCCTTAGCCATAGAGAAGGTCTCCAAACTCGAATTTGAACCATATAATCATTGGAAGGGACAAGTGCTGGCCTTACACATAATGCTTCCAAGGTTAAATGTTCCACAAAAAAAATGAGAGGTCTCATCCAACAACAAACAAGTGTACAAAGGGAATTGACCCTTTCTAGGGCTGTTGTTACTTGTTCATACCCATAATTATTATTCAAGGGCTATCTTAATTTCCCAGAATTAAAAGAGGGCTTTCTACCACTCAAAACTTCCCTTTGGTCGCACAGTTCTAACACCAAATTTTACCCCTATTTCCTTTTTAGGTCCAACCACAACTTGTTTTATGATGAGAAGTGCTCATAATTAATAAAACCGCTGCTCTTCAACATCTTTTACCCAAATAATTGCACAGTACTGCAAATTCACCATTGTTAAGGGTTGAATCATGCCTAGGTTTGCTTGATTTAATGCAAATTCTAGTTTTAATTCTTGGAGAAAACTCTATTGGCAACAACAATTATGAACAACTTGCACACATATTGCAACCCATACCTGTCATGTTGTACATGAATTCTATGAATTCCAACTTTCTTTTTAGCTCCAACAATTTACTATGATCGTTGATACATAGGAAAAATAAAAATTGAGAATTCTTCCACATGAATCCAAGTAAGAACACTTTACCTCCATGCATCGTCATCTTTCTTCACTTCAATTGCTTCAACTGCTACTTCTACCATAATTTCCTCTTTATCCTTGTTGTTGCATGTCATGTTTGGAACCTAATGTGATGAACTATCAACATTACCTTTTGCTGGGAATTTCAAAAATCTTGGATATATTATAGGGTATCATTTCTATAAGATGAAGAATCACCAGAAATAGCACTGTTTCCATTTCTGAAAGTGTAAGCAATGCATCTCAAAAGTCTTTTCTTCTTGAAAGAGCCATTATGAACCCTGTCTGGTTTATTACCAAAGCCAACATAATTCAAATTCTGAGAAGATCCACAAGATAACAACCATTAGAGGAAATTTCAACTCAAAATGGGCCTCCTAAAATGAATTAATAAAATAATAGTTAAAATAATAAAATAATATTTATTAATTTTGGAGGAACAAAAGAAAAAAAACTACTTTTTTGTTTGTATTTTTGACATATCTCCCTATGTTTTTACTCAAATTTCGATCGGGAGAGCTCGTTGGAAGTAGAATTAAATTCCACATCCAACGAGTACCCACTCGACATACTTTTGATGGACCCCCTAAACCAAAAACAAGAAATACCTGAAAAAACGTGATGATGACATCATCATCACATTTTTTTAGGTATTTTATGTTTTTTGGGTAGAGAGGTCCATCAAAAGTATGTCGAGTGGGTACTCATTGGATGCGGAATTTAATTCTGCTTCCAACGAGCTCTCTCGATCGAAATTTGAGTAAAAACACGAGGAGATATGTCAAAAAGACAAACATAAAAAGTAGTTTTTTTTTATGATACCTATCCCCAAATTTATATTAAAAAAGTGTTTAAGACCTATACGGTATTTCAAATTTAAAGAAATTTCATTGGCTAACACATGATGACATGGAATTTGAATCAAAGTTAAAAGGCCCATTTTGAGTTGAAATTTCCTCTAATGTTCATCTACCCAAATTCAGAGATCATTTATTTCAAACAACTTTATGTCTTCTCTATATTTGTGTCAGTCCCTATTCAGAGCCACATAAATACTGTGCTTGGTGTTGTCTTTTGGGATTCCAAAATTTAGAGTTCTTCAACTTTCATTCACATATGATCACCTTGTTTTTATATGTTGTCACTGTCAAATTTATCTTACTGTCATGCATTTCTTCCTCCTATTCATCTATTTTATGCTCTTTCTATCCAATTCCTTCATTTTCTCTTTGTGACAACTCCCCGTCACTTTCTCAAGATGCTTTAATCTGCCTCATAGAGTTGTCAAGTTCTAAACTTCTATGTAATGTATCAACACAACCTTCAACTCTTCTCCATTTAACAACACAACTTCAACTGTTGCAAATGTCATAGGACCGTTACTCTCTAGACTTGTCACTGTGCCAAATTATTTTCATGACTATGAGAAAGAATAAATTTCTCCCCGTTAGCATGGATTGAATCATATTTATTACTGTTATTTGTTGCTTCTGATTTCTTGAACTGTTGTAAAATGTCCTCATTGGTTTTTTGCCTTGAACTTTTCAGTCTTCTGCTGCTTTTCACTGTCATAAATTCCTCATTACCTCTTGTTAGAAAGATGTACTTCATTCTTGCTGCTTCCCCTGGGTTGGAGCTCAGTCATCCTGTTATTCACAGTTTGACTATCAATTGGTACTCAACTTATTTCTTTCTACACATGTATCATTTTGGCTGCAATGATCTTATTTTGAGGTTTCAAGGTCTGTCCTTATGTCTGCTCATAATATGTCATAGAGATAACTTCGTTACTACTACAGGTTGTCTAGGAAACCAAAAGATGCTTATGAAATTGCTTGTGGGGTCCTTTCTCTTCAAATATCCCACCCAAATATCTCTGCTAAAGTCTATCTTATTTTTTGTGCACCAGAGCTTTGAACTAAACAAGCTATACCATACGCCTTCAAATACTCATTCATTCACTGTAGGTTGTAAGAATTATCCAAGGTTGAAATGGGTTCTTCGGGATTGTGTCTTCTTCTTCAAGGACTTCTGTTACTTATGAACATATTATCTACACTTTCAGGTGAGTGAACATTTCAAATGGAGAATATTTCTTAGTCTTCAGTATAGCTGAATGCTTCACTTCAAGGTTAGGGTTTTGTATATTATAGAGATACAACTCTTCAATAAGATATGATCAATGTTCTTCACTTCCAGGTCAACTTTTACACATGGCTTCAATTATTCAACTATATACTTTTTAGAATGATCTCTTAGTCAAATCGATGCATACTCAACTTAGATTTGCATTTATTTGAACCACGATTTTTTTAAAATTTTTAACACTATGATGCACAATTTTTTTTTCTATCGAGGCTAGTCTTCACATATTTATCAACTGAAGAATGAAGCTTTATTCTATCAAAATTTTTTACAACACTCCCCTTGTGTTCATGAGGCTCAAGCATAGGCCATTGTTGCCTCAACACGAGATAATAATTGACTATCAACCCTAAATTTGACACAGAACATTTTTGCCATGTATTACTCATTGGGCTTCCATTATTCACTTTGCCTTGTCAAGTGTCTGAACAATTTATTCTTCCTTGATGCCATAATAATTCATATGGATTATTGATATATAGTACATTATCAAAATATGCAATTTATTGACCCATATGACTGCCATTCTTTCTTTTCCAGACATTGTTAAATTCTTTCCTAGTCATAGTTGTAACATTTCCTTCATTTACTAGTTTCCCTGTTTATTTTATTTTTCTTCTTGGATTTCTTATAAAATGTTTACATTCCCTGGTGTTGTTGGATTTTTTTAGTAAACTACGAATCAATTTTGTTGTTAATGAAATAATATGTTTTCAACATTCAATGTAATGAGTTCTGAATTTTTTGGTATTCCCATGGCAGGTTTCCACCATTGACCTTATTGCACACTCCTACAACAACTTTGGGCTACATTTGCATCATCCTAGGCATTGTAACGTTTAAGGACAACAACCTGGGCACTCTAACAGTGATGAGGAGGGTAATAAAGAGCAGGTCTAGGTGCTACCAGTCACCTACAATAGTACAACAGGAGTAGCCCTAGGGCCTAAACAATGTATTTTGGACACACTCAAGCAAATCTGAGCAGTTGTTTGAGGAAAAACAACAGCAAGCAGCTACCAATAATTTTTGCAACAGGCCTGTGGAGGTTACTTGGAAAATCTGAAGGTGTTGATACAACATTTCATCATTATGAACCTCTTCTTTATGTATTGTTTCATCCCTTTGAGTATCAACTTGGATGTGTACAAATTTTAAGGTTACAGTGAATTAGGTGGAGTTGCATACCTATGGGTGTTATACCAAAATCCTGTCACCATCATGTGATAATACATTTGACATACCTACTTGCCCTGAATCCCAGCTTCTGGAGTGGAAACTAAATGGTTTTTTATCAATCTGTCATACAAATTCCCAGCACCGTGCATGCCCCTTTACCCAGGAGCAGTACCCCTGCTCGCACCGCCTTTCATCGGTTGTCCACAAGTGGTGCCACCACCCATTGCCCTTGGTACATAAGCAGTTATTACCAGAATGTCATCATGTAATTATGCGTTTTAATTAAAAACCCCAACCAGCTATGTCTATGCAACATTAAAAGAGATGGGGGTATGATTTTCCTAAGGAATAGGGAGGGAAATTATTTAACCTTTGGGCCATTGGGGGAAACCCAAATGTGAAAGAGAGATCCGATCAAACCCTCAACTACCGATTTTGTCTTTTTCCCCAATCATTAAATTCTGCCAGAATGTGGTTGAGTTAGTTATTGCATGGGGATGGGAACAGTATGGGCATGAATTTCGAATTTGGGGAAAACCCATTTTTGGGGAAAATCATTTTTTACTTTTGGGGTAAGAAAACACCCAAAATGCATGCGCATTTTCCCATACACCCACGTTCTTCATTTACTCACGCAGGGAAATCTTGGGAGTTGTTTTACCTTCATGTTTTTGCTCATTTTCCTCATCTTGCATGCCCATAAATTCGTTTTTGGTGTTGTTCAGCAAGTGGGAAAGGAATATTTTCGTTTTTGGGAGTTTATGGTAGTCATTTGATTCCTGTAATGACATAAATGTCCTCGAAATTCCTGGGCAAAGAAGATTCACGTTTTATTGTGGTCCGTGGAGGTCGTTTTTTCCCACGTGAAGCCAGTGAACATTTGTTGAAATCAATTTTGTCTCCTAGGGATGCTTTAACCACTTACCCTCTTTGATTTTAGATTCTAGGACATTTTATCCATGCCCAACATTGTAATGGTGGTGTAATGAATTCATTTTTGGCCACGTTAGGGCCAAAACGTTCCTGGGAAATCAAATTGTTGTCAGGGGTTTCTCTTACCCTCCTTGGAAATTAATTTTGTGGCCGAATTGTTTTCCTAAACCCAGGAACGGTATCTATTGTTGTGTGTGCAATTGGTCTTTGGACTGTGTAGGAGTGGGAAGGAGTTTTCTTGACAAACCTAATGTTTTGTAGGAGCCTCATAGACAAAAATAGAGGGTTGGCTCTCTTCTCTACACCACCTGAATAGCACTGGAAGGGAATTCATGGCCTGAGGGACTATGCAGTAGAGAAGGGAATGATTCCTTTTGTTGGGTGTGTGTGGGTGTATTAGGAGTAAAGACGCATTTTGGTGTAGGCATCCTTAGCTCTTTAATGAGCCCACTAACTTAGCAGACAATGCTTCCATCTTCTGATAATCTGATAAACCCAAACATGGCTTTGGCTTGACTGAGTTTGACATATCTTTGGCTATGTGTGAGTCTGCTTAGTTTCCTTTTCCTTGGGGAAATCATGCCCAGCTCGGGGGTGGCAGTGTTTCTGAGAGATTAAGGAGCACACTGGCCTATGGTTGGGTGGAACGTTGCAGTGGCATAGCTGGTTGCTGGAAGCTTCATTCGAAGATAAGTATTCCTATGTAATAACCCATGCAACTGTATCATTTATATGAATTACGATGAACATGTTAAAATTTGTTGAATGCTTGAATTAAATGTAATTACTTTTGCTGAATGTTAATTCTTTATGCATCTGTGTATCTTGGTTCAATGCATTTTATTTTATGTTTTATGGGGATAAATGCCCGGGGTGATAGTGTTATGGTAGTGTCCTCTTCGCTGATCAGAGGGTTAGGGATGTTACAGCAAAGTTGTGATACCTCAAGTCTTTAGTACAAGTGAATAATTTAAGGAGTTAGTTAGGAATGATAAACATATATAGCATCTATCCAATGAGTAAGTTCACTTCTATACATTGGGGTTTTGATTTAATATGTGGAACCTTCACTACATATTTTCAGGAACTTGGAAGTAACTTGGCACACTTTGAAGACATTTGTTTGGATGAGATAGAAATTTGAGATAGACATTTGATTGGATGAGAATGGCACTTGATATCCCAATGATTAAAATTACCCATTTTCTTACATTTTCCCCATAGAATTCTATTATCCCTGATGTGCTTAATCCACTTCAAGTTTAGTTGGTCAATTACTTTTCACGGTACATATGGATATGGTTTTCATTCAACTAACTTTGTTTGCTTCAATGAGTGATGGTAGAAGACCTATTTTAATTTCTTGGCCTATGATCCTAGAATTCCCTCAAGGTTAATTCTCTAATGTATATGTTTGAATATTAAAGTACTCATGGATGATTTTGTATGCATGGTTATGTTTTTTTACGGACTCGATAGGATGGTTGCATTGTGTTTAAATTCTATTTGTGAATGTAGCTTAAAAATAAAGAAAAAGAATTACAAGTTAGTAATGCAAACACATAAGACAACAATGTATGTGCAAAAAACTTGGAGCTTTGGTCTATGTATTGTTATCCTTGTTATTATTTTATAATATGGTCATATTTAACAACCAATCTCTTATATGGTAATCACAACAAATTTAGCAACTACCTAAAAATAGTGCAATCCTCTTAAATAGTGAGCATAGTTTATGCATGGAAAGGAGAAATTTATCTCCACTATTGATTTCAGTTGAAGGGTTCAAATCTTCTGCATGGTTGGATAAGGATTTTGGGAATTTTCCCAAAGATTATTTCTGCAAATTCAAGCTAGGGAAAGAGGAGCACTCAACCCTATGCGTATGCATGAAATCTCAGTGATAAAACTAGTGCATCCTCCTCCATTTGACCCCTGAATTGATGAAGTTTTATCTTTGCTTGAGTGTTGGAAGTGAAGAGGCTTTCATTCTTCAAAATCATCTCCATCTTCTTCATTTCTCACTAGACAAGAGGCGAAATGATGGCCAATTTTGGATTGTGAAACCACTAACTTGATTGGAAGTAGTGTTTGGGAATTTAGAATAATCTTTGTAAGGAATAATGGCACCTACAACGAGAAGAAATAATGCATCCAAAGCAAACCCACAAGCTCAACAAATTGAAGTAGGATCTCTTCATGGAAAAAATCATATTTATGTTTGCATAATATGGTGGTTGCATGGATTGTTTGTATGTGTAAAGCATACTATGGGAAGCCCTATTTTCTCTCTAAAAATAAAGCCATACCCATAGTTTTTACATGCTTCCTTATTTCCATCTCATGATTTGATCATGGTTGTTGTGGCCATGGTGTTTTTCTTGTTCTTTTCCTCACAAAACAAAACATATTTAGTCATTTTTTTGAGCCCATAAAGGTTGATTTCATCAAGCAGTTGCCTTTGTTTTTTGTATTGTATATAGCATTTTCATGATTGCTCATTTTGTTGGTTTTGAGAGATTTCTTTTGTCTTTAATACAACTCTCCCATGCTCACTCTTTGACCCACGATTTGGCCTCATTCTATACTAGTTTTGACTGAAGGTATCTCACTTTCCTTTCCCATCATCCTCAGATATTTTAATGTTCAAGAGTGACGAATTGATGGTACCATTAACCAATGCACCCTCCCAACTATTGTGGATCGTCTATGCAACCATTGATTGAAGGTTTTCAATTAGTAATTGAAAAAATCAATTGTTTGAATGGTGATAGATGAATCCATGCCTTTTGTTTCAAATCACAGTAGACCTCACTCTTACAATATTGATGGGTAGATTATGACAGAGTTTTGCAGATTGATTGGTCGTCGAATTATTTGGCCCAAACCTATAGTCGATGTTGTCATTGTATATGTTTTCTATGATGTATGTTTCTATTACTCAATAGGAATTAAGTGTGTGAAGAGTAGTTGTCTCTCATATCTTTATTACCTTAAACTAATCTATTAAGATTATTCAGGAACTTATTTAGCTACAATTGAAAGAAAAGTACCTCAGCCATAGATAACAAAGAATTTTACACTTTCTCGAGCTCCTGCTTGAAAAATCTCTTCCCCCTTCTATGTTTCTCATACAACATGCTCTCTCTATGCATTTTTTTGAGAGTTTTAGATTTCATACTAATTGTATTTAAATTAAGAACATCCTACTACCCATTTTTGACAAAAAACCCATTTGGATTTTTCTGGATTTCCCTTCCCACCAGTCGCTTTCTAAAGAAGAGAAAACTGTCACTTCAATCCAGTTATCTTCATAAGATATTCCCATAAAAAGGATAGAGAAGGTGGGCTAGTTGCTTATTCCAGCATTTATTCTAAATTCACCAGCCCCAGAAACTTCTCTGGAAAATATATAATTGTTAATTGAATGAATGAGGGGAATATCATACATTCATGCCCAAGAAACTTCTGATATGGAAAATATAGTTACTGTTATTTGTCGAAACGCTCCCAGAAACTCAATAAATGACAAAAAATAGATTTAATAGATGAAAAAGGTATGCCTATTCACCAAGGAAACTTTGATCTGGAAAAGATGGCAAATATATTTACTGTATGCCGGGACAGAATATTCACGCATTCAGAAACTCAATAAATGATTGACACAGATTTCCCCAACTAAAGGCTATCCAACAATCCCACATTAAATCTTGTCTTTTTTATTCCCAGAAAAAGGACAAAGAAGGCTAGTTTCTTATTCCATCATTTATTCAGGATTCGCCAGCTACTTCGCTACTTTCTGGGCCATACTCATAGTTTGTACCTAGTTGCTTAGATGCTGATAGTTGATGCAAAAAGCGATTGGTTTCCATCTAAATTTATGTAAACTTACCAACGCATGTATTAATGAATGAATTTATTAAGAAACGAAACGATACAACATGCTAACGGTAAAATCCCCCTTGATTCACATAAGAATAATAAAAAATGTATAAAACACACGGGAAACAAAAAAAATAGAATATTGACGTATATATAATATTAAATACAAATATTATAAGAGAATTGTAATAGAATTGGCAGGAACAGAGATCAAATTTGATTGCTTTTAATTTTAATTGGAAGGGAATTTAGTCTTGGAGCCAAATGGATGAAACCTTTAAAAAAATGCAAAAAATAATTATTGTCTTTTTTAATTTTTAACAATTAAGCAATCTTTAATATTTACATGAAAAATTGATATATTTTCAATAAAACTTATTTTGAACACATTAAGTTGTCATATGTGTATCATTAATTTTATAGTTCAATAACATAACAACTATTCTATTGTAATTTTTTTTTCAGTTAGAGCATGGTTAGAGCACACTTCATTATCCCAAAAAACTTCTTAGACTATGCCATAACCATATTGGGGCATCCAAGTGCAATCGAAACTTGAGATATGTAAGAATTATAAGGATTGGGAACCTAAGAAAAAATAATACACAACTCGGAAAACATTTAAAAAAATTCCTACATACGAAACAAATTAGCAAAGCCAGCATAACCAGGGTAGGACATCAATTTTTTTTGTTCAACACTTGTCGTGAAAGCATACATGTAAGGGATGGAGGGGAAATGGAATCAATCCTAAGTCAATCGAATCCTTGCAACTCAGTGCATGTCTGAGTCTCAACAATCTGCCTTTTAAAATCAACCAAAATATCAAAAGGAATTTATTAATGGCTAGATTTGAGAAAGTTCTAGGTGTGAGAAATTAAGGGACTGAGGCTCTAAAATTTGTTTTGTTTTGTACAAGTCCCCGATTCAATGAGTTGATAGTCATGGGTAGGAATTTAAGTTATTTAATGAAAACAATTAATGTGTATACCTCTATGTCGAAAACGTTTTCCATGTTGATGCATGCCACTACCATTTTTATTATCTGACCATAAGGCATGATAATGAAGATATGGTAAATTTAATATAAGACTTACTTAAAGTTGTCTCTTATTCTTTGTGTCTTGACATTTTTAATATTTTATGGTTGTCTCTGCTCCCTGACCCAATTCGTATTAAAAGGTGAGGATGTGCATGCATACTTATCCTTAGTTATGACCATGAGATGAGGATTTAAAGGGAAGAGGATGTAAAGACAAGTAAATTTTATTTGTATTTTGATGGCGTTGAGGACAAGTGTTGTGCGAAACCACAAATGTTTGGAAGGACAGAGGGAGATTACATCACGATCATGCCACCCATAAAATTGAAGACTATTCTCGAGCCAACAATTTTTTTTTAATTTTATTAATAACCATTGTTTTTCCATATCGTGTGCCCAATGACACCTCTCTATAACAATGCATAAATCAATCTCTACATAGTTTGTGATCCTAGCTACTCTTAAAAAAGTGAATTTCAATAGTAGATACAAGGCCAAGAACTCCCCCTAAGGTCCCTGACATTAATTGATGATGATTAATACATGGACCATAATGTTCTATGATGACATCCCACTAAATTCCTTAAGTGACTAAAATTCGATCATTAAACAAAAATACAATAACAATTTGACAAATATTTTAGAAAAGGCTTAGCTTAGTGAGAATATCAAAACCATATTCTTATAGATCATGTAAAGAACTTAGACTTCAGCTTATCAAGAAACCGCTAGCATATTCTTGAATAACTAAGTGGCCCTCTTGAATATGGAGTCCCTCCTTGGAAAAATTATCTACAGTTTGATTGACTTCTTTATAAATGTGTTAATAATGAATGCATGGGAATAAACATGAAAGTTGTTGTAGTTTCTATACTAGAGGATTTAGTTGAGTGTTAAGTACCATTACAGACCTAGTAATGAAATTATAACTAATCCATAGTCGTTGAAAACTTGTAAGGATTGTACTCCTCATGAAGAAGTGAATTTCAATAGTAGATAAAAGGCCAAGAACTCTCCCTAAGGTCCCTGAAATTAATTTATATCATTTTCATGGGGTATTCACTAGATGGCTTGTCCCACTCTAAGGAACCATGCGATCAATTTTTGACTTCCCTATTAGATGTCTTTAATGTCTTTTTCTTGAGAATGTTTGAAAGTTGACTTCATTCATACCAGCCAAATTTACTGACTCCCCATAGAATCTAGAGCTAGCCATCCCAACGGTTAAAACTCCATATATTTTNCTACTTAATTTTTAATAATAAATTAAGCCTTACATTATTTTCGATGAGAGACTTAACTCTAACACTCCTTTACAATAAAATGAAAAAAATGTTTTACAAAATAATAAAGTTCTAAAGATAATATTAATAGTTATTTTTTTTTTTAATATTTTCACCGGACGATTTTTAAGAACAAATCAAGTCTAATATTTTTTTTTCAAGAAGAAAAAATATGACCTTGTTATTCATCATGATGAATCAAAGGGCATTTTTACAGAATTCAGCATTAATGCACCTGAACATGCTGCTCACCCAAAATCCCCGCCAGGGGGCAAGGCACATCAATACCAGAGAACCCATCAGAAAACTGTCTCATCATACAAAAGAGGCTTCCCGTTCACTCACATCAATCGAGAGCCAATGAAACTCTGAGCTGCGATCTAAAGAGAGCACTCTGCTCAATCTTGTAAAAAACATCAACAACGGAAGGGAATATACCTTCAGCAGATTCTAATAAAAACATCAGAGAATTTGATACAACAAACAAGAGAGGTATAAACCTCTATACTAACTCAATAGAGCTGAAAGTAATCTTGGGTAACCAGAATATTTTCAATGAATTCCATCAAACATCCAGATCAATCAAGTCTAA
>LPNX010124945.1:624781-714097 GCA_001517045.1 Pseudotsuga menziesii | reverse complement strand
TATGAGAGTCAACATTAGGTTTATTAGTTATAAGTCTATGGATATAGAAAACTATGATAAAGAAGTTGTAAAGTGATTTAACATTGTATTAATTAACAAGTTTTTTTTTCTTCTACAAGTCTGACCTATTTTCGGGGCTGTAACTTGTGAAAATCACAGGATATCGAATAATAGATTTGATCCTTATGGCCTATTATAGTGCATCTGCAGGTGTAGCATTCCTCTGTTACTGTAAGGGAATTATGATCTAGCCATTTCATCTCCACCACATCCACAATAAAGAAAAAAAACATGAATAGAAAAAAAACACAATAGATAATCCAGAAAAACATAGAACAAAACTAAAGGTCTAAACATTGATGCCATTCTGAAGGCAGTGGAGACCCAACGTGAAGCTCAATACCAATATTTGTCAATTTCAATTTCTGTCCATCGACACCAATCTCATCACCATGTTTAGAATTTCCTGAATTCCAATTCCATTTACTCTTCTTAGATGTGTCTTTAAGCATCTTATTAGATTCAGACAAATTAATTGTAAATCTAGTCCTCTTAGCCTAAGTATTCATCACAGTAGGTCCACGTCGGAATTGAACTGATCCCTCTACAGGTGCCTGAAGGATAAAGAAAGAAAACAATTCTTTAGGAGCTCAATCCTTTTCAACCAACAATCATATATAACTCAGTGACTACAACTTGGTGAGACCTCTGGCCTAATCAATTATCATGACCTTTGATTTGCCAAAAATAGAAAGCTAGAGAATTTTTTTTCTTTTGCGAACCATAAAAGCCCCCATAAGGCTAAAAGTTCATGCAATTGCTTTGTTGGATCTCTGAAGATCGAGGTGCATGGCACTAATATTAGTAATAGAAGGTAGACAACTTACAAAAATTACACTTCATTGCCAAATTTGCAATTTTCCATGACACAATTAAAAATGACTAACATAAATGACTAATTCATATTCTTCTAGCTAGTCATTTTTTATGTTGTGACTAAATGAGTCATTTATTTTAGTCATTTTTAACTCTGTCCCTTATTATCTAGTCATATTTGTTAACTGGTGACTAAATTAGTCATTAATTTTAGTCATTTATAGTTGAGTCAATCAAAATTGCTCATATTTAGTAGTAAATCACTTGGAAAACCAATGGTGACTAAAATTTTTAGTCACCTAGTAGCTAATTCCTCATTTTGTACTAGTGGTGTATCCCTTCATCTTTCTGGACTGTAATAAAAGGACTGGCAAATTTCTTTGTGGACGTAGCCCATCGTTTGGGTGAACCACGTTATATCTGTGTCTCTCTGTAATGTTTTAATGTGTTTTTCATCTTGTTTATTGATTTAACTATATATCTGTTATTGCTCTGCGGTCCTGTTTTTTAACAGGGATAAGAGCAAAATGGATTGAAGTGATTTTGGAATATGACATTAAAATTAAGCCCACAAAGTTGATTAAGGGATAGGGATTGGATAAAATGATGTCAAACTCTAATTGTGATTCTCTGTAGATAAATTTTCTGTTGGGTCAATTAAATCAGTTGGACACAGAAGTATAGGTGATGACTAATTTTTCTATTTCTCCATGGTATGCTGATATTGTTTATGTGTTGCAAAATTTAGAACCTCCTGCAGGGTTAAGTAAAACTAGAGCAAGGTCTGTGAAGCTGAAGGCTGCAAAATTATGTATTTTAAATCAATATCTTTATTGGAAGGATCCTAGTGGAGTGTTACTGAGTTGTCTTATGGAGAATGAAGCTCAGCAAATAGCAAAAGATTTCCATGAAGGAGATTGTGGGGGACATCATTCGCGGAAGGTAACTACAAATAAAATTTTGAGAGTGAGATTCTATTGGACTTCATTATTTTCAGATGTGTATAAAGAAACCACCAAATGCCATCAGTGCCATATTTTTGATGGAAAGAGGAAAGTGGTTCCACTCCCTCTTAATCCCATATCAGTAGAAGCACCTTTTCAACAATGGGGGTTGAATTTCATTGGGGAAATAAATCCAAACTCCTAAGGACAGCATAAGTGGATCTTAACAACAACTAATTATTTTACAAAGTGGATTGAAGCAATACCTACTAGAAAATCTACAGATTCAGTGATAATAGATTTCCTGGAGAATAATATTTTGGCAAGATTTAGCTGTCCTAAGAGGATTGTAATAGATAATGCAGCTGCTTTTAAGTCCATGAAGATGACAAATTTCTGTCATAAGTATCATATAAGTTTGAATCATTCTACTGCATATTATCCACAGGGTAATGAACTGGTAGAATCCTCTAACAAAATCTTGGTGAGGATAATTAAGAAGTTGTTGAAAGATAATTAAAGAGAATGGCATACAAAGCTGAAATATGCTTTGTGGGCTGACAGAATCAACACAAAGAGGGCTATTGGAATGTCACCATTCCAATTGGTGTATGGAGCTGAAGTTTTTTTTCCAGCATCTCTACGAGTACTAGTTATGAAGTTGTTGCAGGAGCAACATGATGACCCTAATCATATACAAAGGAGAATAAACCAAATTATTGAGCTAAGTGAACTGAGGGATAAAACGTATGATAAGGCACAAATACATCAAGAGAAAATGAAGAATACCTTTGACAAGAAGGTAAAAGAAGACACTTTCCAAATGGATGATTTGGTGTTAAAATGGGATGCTCCACATGAAGAAAAATGAAAGAATGGTAAATTTGATCATTTGTGGGTTGGTCCATACATTATTGCAGTACACATGGGTAATAATTCTTTTATTTTACAATATCAGGATATGTCTCAGTATGAAGGAGGTCCAGTTAATGGGAGGTTTCTGAAGCATTATTTGAAATAAGGGGGAAGGAATTTTCATGTATTATAGTGTAAATACTTCTTTACTTTCAATCAGTACAGATGGTGAGCTAGAAAATTTGAAGCCTGCATAGAAGGCCCTAAGATTGGAAGGGGTAGCCATTTTTTTTAGTTTTTTTATATTTCTTTCAGAAGGACAAAATAAAAAGATTTAGATTGATAATGGATTTGGAAACTGGTCTATGGGGTTCTTTGCTACCTTGAAGGGAGGATAGCATCCCTATTGGAGCCAGCTGTTAGCACTATATTTGAAATTGTGGATTGTTTAATTGAAGGGTTTGGAAATGATCATATTTGAAACTTTTGTGGAAGCACTCTTTAGATTAATGGGTTATCATGATCTTTCATCATGGGTCGTTGGATGAAGAAAGGGATTTGATCTATGGTGGTAGATCATTTCATTGTTTGAAAAATGCTTGGACGAAAGATGTTTTCCCATTTGTGGAATTGGTTAATTGGTGGAGAGGTCAGATAGACAAGATCTGAGCGGAGATATATCTACGATCGGAAACAATTTTGCAGATTGAACTAGCGCAGAGAAATTCAAGATTGGGATCTGCGGAAAGTGGTAGGGGCCACGTTGATCAACGGTTGGGATAATGGTTGGGTTTTGATTGACGGATAAGGTGCATTCTGCAAATGGAAGTTGCTCGATTGATCAGGTTTTAAATGATTAGCAGAATGTTAAAGGATTTCATAGTTTGACGGTTCTGATGAAAGTAGATTGTAGATCAATGGTTGATATTGATTCCACCGAATCAAGTTGTAAAGGGTGATAATGTTGAGTCTTGGCATTGAGATCTTGTGCATGAATGACTTAGATTTCAAAGAAAAATAAATCTATGGTATATATTACAGGAGAACCACAATGGTTATGAAACATAAAAAATATATAAAAACACCTTTGTGGAGTTCAAAGGTTTGTTTTTCTGAGCATTAGAAATCAATGATAACCCTGACTGTGCGCAAAGTTCCAACATGGAAGAGGTGGAAGACTATGCTAATTAACAAGGTAGGCATCCTAAAACATTCCAAATATTTCTGAAAATGGATGAAATAGAAGTGGTAGAAGTGGCAGATAGTGAAAAGTTAGGGGTTTCCTGTCAGAAGGTTGAGGAAAGCTTCGAAGACAAAAATGATGAAGTTTTTGATACCATTTTACTGAATGAAACAATTGAAATAGATACAAATAAATTGAAAATTCTTAGGGACCAGGGTAGTGACACCCGTGGTGTTTTCAGGTCTTTCTTTTATTTTTTCTCTGTTGACCAGACCCCCAATTGCCCAGAATTTGTCGAGTGGTGTGCAAATAACTATTCCGCAGCTGAAGAAGTTGTCATGGATGAACCTAAGTCTAGGATCATTTTCCATATTCATGCCTCTGTTATCCGCAAAACCCTATCTATCCCAGATGATTTTGTTCATTTATCCCAAGAGTACAAAGAAGAAAGCATCATACAATTCTGACAAGAGTCTGCAGCCGAGAGTAAGGAAACCTTTTTGAAGTCATGTTCAAGGCTTGATAGTGAGGTTATAAGTTTATCTTACCCTATTGACATGGTTTTGTTTAATGAAGAAACCCATTCGTGCATAACTTTAGCCGGTCAATTTTTGGGGTTAGACACTAATGGTTATGTTACAGAGTCATTGTTGAGTCTGTTGTTTATCTTAAGTACTTTCCCAATTGATTCTAAACTTCAGGCTCCATCTTTCCATTCTGGTTTACTTAGGTTTGACAAGTTCCTAGCTGAGAACATTCTTTCTCAGTTAGTTAACTTCCACAGTACTAGAGTTTTCATATTCCAGTCCTTTTTGCCGAATATATTCTTATCACATAATGAAGATAACCTACAGTTTCCTAAGTTGGTAATCACTAATGAAATGACCCAGGATTATTACAAGTTCATGAAATTTTTTATGGCATAAATATACAGCATTTTATTTCGGAAAATATTGCCCAGGGTATTGCCAGAGATGAAGGAAACATTGCAACTTTCCCCTAGTAAAAGGATAGGAGATTGGTTCCTTTCAGGGTTTGAAACAATTATAAGGTTATATGGATTTTTGCACCAGCCTTATATTCGTCTAGCCTTTCTGAAAACTAGAATCGTTTCTTTATATTTATTAGACAAAGGATTACAGTTGAGGAAGAACACGTCTTAAGCTTTAAGAAGAGTCCAGATATTAAATTTCTCTGGGTGGAAAGGCCATATGTTGTCAAAAGTAGAGCTGCTCTAAAAATGATTGATAATATGCTCAGAAGCATGGGATTTGTTTTGGGAGCTGCTATCAACTATGATCCACACCAGGAAATCTCTAAAAGAAGACATGAAAACAAAAAATAAGCCTTTTGAACATACTGAAATAGCTGGACTCAAATAGGAAGATAATTGGGAAGATTTTTCTAACAATACCCCAGATAATATCAACATGGAACAAGATTCTGTCTCATCCATACATGGAAATAATTCTTCCCCAAATTATCTTTCTAACATAGTTGCAGTTGCTAGCAATATTTCGTCATTAATATGTTTTTCAGGAAATTCAAAGAAGAGAGAAAATTCAGGTTTTATGGACACTGAAGAAGCATACACTGCTAGTACACCGAAGAAGCATAAAATTGGACAGGAGGGGCAAATGGTACCGGTGAAGAAAAAGAGTGTGAAAGGTAAACAAAAGCAAGAAAAATCCAAAGTAACTGGTCAGGAGCTTCAGGAATATGTATTTGATGGAGTAACCCCAAATAAGTATACATTGAAAGAGGAGTGGTTGAATACCTACAAGGAAGTGGCTGATAAAACCTTTGATGAAACAATAAAATTATACAAGGAAGTGGCTGATAAAACCTTTGATGAAACAATAAAATTATACAAGGAAGTGAGACAATTGCCAAAGTCAGATGTAACTTTAAAAATTGTAAGGGATCATGCCAAAGATACTTTGAGATTGGCCATGACTGTTGGTAATAAGGTATTAGAGGTGAATGTGAACTTAGAGAATATTCCTACCACAGATATGATACACATTCACAGGGAAATAGGTGATATCATACATACAAAATTTCTTAAATCTACATTACAGGTGTCTAAACTGGAGTCCAACAAAAAGAAAGTTCAGGACCTCCTACGGAAAGAAAATGTTGAGAACAAGGCCCTTCAAATCAAAATAAAAAAGTTGCAAGAATAATTATTGAAGGCTGATGGGCAGTCAAACAAAGGAGCAATGGCTCAAAAGTTGTTTGATGAAAAAGAGAAAGAATTTCAGGTGCTAAAGAAGAAATTGAAAATTCCTTCCACTCAGCTTATTCATACCTCTGAATTGACAGAGTTTGAGAAGGAGAAGGAAGCATTAAGCATTGAATTGATTGATTATAAAGCCAAGCTTTTAAAGCTTGAAGAAAAAGAAAAACATTGGGAAAGGGATGCTAAGGTTCTGATAGAAAATGAGAAGGACCTAAAACCTAAGCTGGCAGCAGGAGAAAAATAATTATAGGAAAAAGGTGAAAAAGTGAAAAATCAATCTACTGTTCCTTCTGTAGAAAAAGATGCAACCTCTCTTTCTAAATCAATGTCTCAGGTAAACCTGAAAGATGTAGAACTCACAGGGTTAAAGCAACAGAACAAGAATCTAGAAGAGATAATTTTGAAAAGAGAACAAGAGAAGAAGGAAGTAGAGAAAAAATGTCAAGAACTAATGAATCAGAATACCAAGTTAACAAAGCAAGTCGTTGACCAAACTTCCTTGCAAGTGGAAAACATATGATTTGGGATAAGATTATTCTAGAAGCTAATAAGTTTAGACCCTATTTAGATTATATTGCAGATCAGGAGAGTGCTCTGAAAGTAGCCACACATAATATCTTGCTAGTAAAACAAGGATTAAATAAGAAGCCAATGGGAGTAGCTCAGAATGCTATCAACTTTTTAAGTACCTTATTAGAAGACCAAGTCAGAAGGTTTGATATCCAAGACAGAGTGGTTGTTGTCTCTTGGGCTAGAAAAGTGATTGGAAAGTACAGAATGTTGGATATTGTACAGGCTAAATTTGATATTATAAGTCATAAAGTCAAAGAAGTAATTACGTTATTTAATCCATTGGTAAACATGGGAATTCCTTTCTTCTAGGAGGAAAAATGACCATTATTGTCTCAAAAGGAATATCTAGATAAATTGGTCAATTGCAGGTCAGATCACAGTAAGTTTTAAGATATGCAGCAGGCTCTGTCTAGAAGAGTTGTGTTTGATAAATTGGCTGAAGAGTTTGAGTTATTATTTGATTTTAAAGTCTCGTGTGCCAAGGTGCCTAATTTTTCATATGTAGACAACATGGAGCTCAGAGTTCTGGCACATGAAATGGTTGTTGCAAATTTTCCTAGTTCTGAATATTGGAGAGCAGTTCAACAATATGGATCAACCAAATATAAGTTACAACCATGAAGGCATCAAGGAAGACAACGCAAAAGGAGTTTTAGCGAAAGGATATATTTTGTGATAAAATGTTATTTTTAAAATCATTAGTTAAGAAGTTTTGTTATCTCAGAACTATTTTGTAGTAGATAAATGCTTTGACACATGCATTAAATGGTTGAAACCGTTAGATAGTTAGGTTTATTGTTCAGTTCGAGGAGCAATTATATAAGTATTCATACATTTGATGAAGCGAGGCTTGGAACCCGTGAGATTTTAGATATTTGTGTATTTAAGTTCTCTTTTTTAATTACAGAGATGAAAGTTGGAATTTTTTAGATATTCATGTGTTATTTCATGTCGCAGTCTGTACTTTCCCTTCTTATGTGAATGTTTTTCCAGTTTTATCTTTCCATTATGTTTACCTTCATGTCTGAAATGAGAGTATAACAGTTTAGAATTCATATTAACTATGCTCTAGCTGTTGTTTTCAGATTTCCACCAAACGTTTCTTCTAAAGTTGATACATAATTCATTTTTACAATGCTCTGTGTTAATGGTTTGTTCATGTTCTTCTTTTTTCACCAGACAATCAAATTTTGATTGTGATTGAGTAGCTACCCTTCCTCTGTTTAAAAATTCTATGCAAAAGCTCTGTTTATATATATTCATATCTTGACTCCATAGCCCAATGGTCATGTGTTCAGTTTCAACCAATCTTACCAATTACAAACAATTTTGCTTATACATATCTGGCCTTGTTGATATTTTGTGAGAGATCCCTCTCAAAAGAGGAAAAAGCCAGTTTTCTCTTTAAAAGTGGTTTTTGATGTTACCTGGGAATAGCCTTTACAACCTTGGGTGATTTTCCAGTGCTAATAAATTGGCATCATTGAAGGGGAATGAAAGTGCATATCACCCTGTGAAGAACGATAAGGATTGCAAAATTTCAAGAAAGAAATTTCTGTCGGCAAGCAGAAGTTTCCACATTCAAAAGAAGGTTGTACATTTTCCTTGGTGACTTCACATTCATTTTGAACAGTATTACAGAAGACATCCTACATTTCAGGAGTGCGGATACGAGAGGTAACCCTAATACTGAAACTTTGCAAAGCGTGGAAAAACCAAAAAGATTGCTTAGAAATAAAAATAAATAGTTCTCAGTTTGGTGCATCATCATCTCAAAATTTTCACAATATACAAGAATATGAATGGGAAACTAGT
The DNA here is from genome assembly GCA_001517045.1 of Pseudotsuga menziesii. Classification (NCBI taxonomy): domain Eukaryota; kingdom Viridiplantae; phylum Streptophyta; class Pinopsida; order Pinales; family Pinaceae; genus Pseudotsuga; species Pseudotsuga menziesii. The sequence goes on along the minus strand of LPNX010124945.1, from coordinate 705,609 downwards.
GTTGAGAGATTACTGTTAAAATAAAAATATGAATCTGACCTAAAGAAAGTTGAGATTAACCCTAGTAGGTTAGAATCATATATTCTTGATTCTTTGTGGAAGAACCTTCAAACTCCAATAAAAATTGAAAAAACTACTTCTGTTGTCCAAAACTTTCACTTTCATACTTCCCAACCTATTCAGAATCCTCCAGCTTTTCAACCTTTACCACTTGCTCCAAATCCACCTAGACCAATGGTTGCAGCTAGGTTTGCTCCATTGGCCTTATCTGCAGTGTTACAAGACCTTCCCTTAAATTATGTCCAAAGGATTTCATTGTATGATGGAGAAGGAGGTGTTACTATAAAATACCATGTTGGAAAATTTGATGACTTTATAGATTTGGAAGAGGTTGATTATGAGGATGTCAAGATGAGGCTGTTTACATAGAGCTTGTTTGGGGAAGCCAAAAAGTGGTATAAAGATTTATCTGTTGGGTTTATTCGAAACTTTGCATCCTTCCAAACTGCATTCTTGGATAGATGGGACAATAAGCAGAGTCCATTACAAGTCCTGTCCCAGTACAATAATCATAAAAAATGAAGTTTTGAGTCAATCCATGAGTTTTCCAATAGGTTCATGAGAGTTTATAATTCAATACCTGCTGATATTAATCCTTCGGCTGGTGTTGCTAAACTTCATTATGCAGAAGCCTTTGATAATGAATTTACATTTTTGTTGAGAGAAAGAAATCATCCAGTCTTCTTTTTATGTTTACAGATTCCCTTGAAGTAGAATCCAATATGATTGCATGTGGAAAGATAAAACAAAGATTAGATGCTGACAAGAGGAAAGGTAGAGAAGAAATTATGCCCTCCACCTCTTCTGCTTCTTCGCCCAATGATATCAAATTTGAAATGATGTTGAAAAAAATGGAAAAGTTAATGGATAGGATGACTATGGATACTAGGCTAGTGAATCGAGAACAGATTGAACCCAAGATCAGAAACCCTAACTTTAGAAGGCCTATTCCTCTTCCACTCCCATAGAATAGACAAAGAGAAATGAGGAATCCAAGGAACCAAGAAGATAAGAAAATAAGACCACCTTTACCTGAAAATTATGTTGCTGATGATGATGGTGCAAAATCTATTGAAGACCATATTCATCATCTTGGTGATTTAGATTCTAAAATTTATCTGACCGAGGAGGAACACAATATGTTTGCACACTAGGATGATATTAAATATTTTGAGGAGGAGTTGGAATAGTATCAAAAGGGGTATATGCATGCTATAGATGATGTACAGAGAAAGATCAAATTAAGAAGTAGATATGTTATTATGAATAAAGGAAGGTTAAATCCAAATCAGCCTTCCAGTAGTCAGATGAATACATAAAAAAGAAATGAAAAACAAAAGGAATGTGTTGTACATAAAGAGATTGAAAACAAAGTTGAGAAAATAAAGGAGTTAAACAAACAACACCCATGGACGTAGATAAAATTTCTCCTATTTTTAATCTACAAAGTGAACTTGCTAAGTTGAAGATTTCAATTCCTTTTAATGAACTGCTCAGAAATAAGGAGTATAGGGACATAATAACAAAAATGGTTAGAAATCGGGGAGAGGCTCAACCGGATATTTTGGAAGTGATAGATGACAATCCTACCATTGTTTTGGGGTCTAAGACTGATAATGTGGATGATGAAGAAGTAACACCCTTTTATATGAGCTTAAATGTGCATGACATGGTGTTGCATAAAGCTATGTTAGATTCAGGTGCTTCACATAATTTGATGCCTAAAGGAGTGGTAGAAAGTTTGGGGTTACAGATTACAAGGCCTTATAAATATTTGTAATATTTTGATTCCAAAAGAATGAAATGTCTGGGTTTGATAAAAGACATGGTATTTTCCTTGACTAAATTACCATCTAAAACTGTGGTCATGGATTTTGTTGTGGCTGATATCCCTCCCAAATTTGGTGTTTTGTTGTCAAGATCTTGGATTTCAAAGTTAAAAGGAAGTTTGCAAATGGATATGTCTTATGCTAAAATTCTTGTTCTTAATGAAAACAAGAGACTGTATAGTGAAAAAAGATCACCTTATGTTGTTAGCAGTCAATATCAACCAGGAGTTCATCATATTTATGCTGTTGATACAGACTTAGGGTCATTTATTTTTTTCAATGATGTTTCCTCCTTGTGATTAAGAAGTTGTCGTGGCAAGTAAATGTAAAAAGGATAAAAGGGTGATAATTGAACATGAAACATTGGAAAGAAAGCAAAAGGAAGAAGGGTTGTGGACTATGTATTTTGATGGGTCGATGGCTGTTGAAATATTGTAACTCTGAAGAATATTCTATATGTATCTTTTTGTGGTCCCCGATGGTCCTACCAGGAGAACCACTTGTATTACTTTGTACCCCGATGATTCTAATCGAAAGAACTAATAAGAGTCATGAGGTAGTCCCCTGAAATTGTAAAGGTGGGTCATTAGCACCCCAGTTGTGGTTACTTGAGCCTACATGTTTAACTCGAGCCTACATGATTAACTCGAGCCTACATGTTGGAATTAATTATTAAAGTGAACGGATGAATATAAATAGAGGTGTGGCGCTCCTCATTTGGAACACACACACTCACTTATGTAGCGCATTAGTGAAGAAGAGAGAAGTAGCCGAAGAAGGAGGAGGATCAGTCTTTGATCAGTATTTTGGTTTTACCTTTTATTTTTTGGGGCATCTATATTGAGGAAGCTTTTGCTGGGTTTTTCCCTTTAAGGTTTTCCCAGGATAAATCTGTGTTGTTCTTGTGATACTGTTTCTTTCAGTGATCCTGTTTAGATGCTTTTGTTATGAAATTGAAATGAAATACTGATGATCTAGCTTATCATATGAAAATTTAACATGGGATTAGAGCTAGCCTGAATAGGACAGCTTTCACAAGGTGAAATAGCCCTCTCTCTCTCCTCGGAAGAAATTAGGGTTTCGAGAAAATTTTTGAGTTTCAGAAAACTGCTTGCATAGAAATTTGCGCCCTCCCAGAGAGCATCTTTTGAGCCTGGAATCAAGGTTTTTGGGTGTGTGAGTCCTTGGGAAAGTCAAACCCTAGTTTGACAGCTGCACCAGAAAACTGCTGAACCAGAAAGCTGCAGAAGCTGAATCTTGCAAGTCTGATTTGGAAGGTGAAGAGTTGAAATCTCCAGAATCCAAGCACACTAGTCAACTCACCTCATTCAAGCGCATCTCCTAGTAAGTTCAGTTTCTCATTCCGTAAAATTTTAATTTTTTGTGATTTTTCTGAAAAGATGGCCCCAAGCACTAAGCTTGAGGACAATCTATAAGGCATAGAGAATTTCCAAGCATGGAAATACAGGATTGGCCTCATTCTCCAAGAGAATGATATTGATAAGTATGTCAAAGAAGAAGTTTCAGAACCTGAAGAAGCTGAATCCAAGGAGAAGCACATAAAGGATATGATTAGGGCACAAAGGATTATTGCTGACTCCATCAAGGATCACTTGATCCCTCAAGTGTCATCCAAGAAGACTCCAAAATAAATGTATGATTCCCTTTCTAGAACATATGAGGGAAGAAACATCAACAGAAAGATGAATCTGAGAGCTCAACTGAAAAGCATCAAGATGAGTCATGGAGAATCCATCCAAGACTACTTCACAAGGGTTTCTCAGATCAAAGAGCAACTAGAAGCTATTGGAGATAATCTTGATGAATATGAACTGGTTATGACTGCTCTCAATGGTCTCACTAGAACCTGGGAGTCCTTCATCCAGATGATGTGTGCCAGAATAGAAAGCATGAAGTTTGATGTGGTATGGGAAGATTGCATTCAAGAAGAAACTAGAGTGGCAAACAGAGAAGCCTTACTAAAGGAAGATGATCAAGCCCTAGCCACTCACACCAAGAAAAGAAGAATTCAATCTAACTTCAAGAGAATAAATTTCAAGGAGTCTCAACCTCCTAGAAGAATCCAAAGAAAAAGGGAAAATCCTCCAGATATAGACTACTCTGGTTTTCAATGTTTTCATTGTGATAAGATAGGACACATTGCTCGAAATTGTCCTATGAAGAAGCATGAATATAAGAAGAAGATCAAAAACAACAAAATATATCATGCTCATCTAGCTGAAGATGAGGATGAAGAAGAAGAAGAGGAAAGACCTCCAAGAAAGCAAGCAAGAGAAGAAGATGCAGAAGAGTTTGTACTATTCTTTGCACTCTCTGGCTCTATAACACCTGGAAAAGACACTTGGTTCATTGATAGTGGTTCTTCAAAGCACATGACGGGACAAAAGAAAACTCTGTCCAAACTTGAAGAAAAGATCTCTCCTCAGAAAGTATCCCTAGGAGATGACTATCAATATCTGATCAAAGAAGTTGGTGAAGCAAGCTACAAACTTGATTCAGGTAATCCCGTAAAAATGAAAGATGTATTATATGTACCTGGTCTAAAGAAGAATTTACTTTCTATCTCAGCTTTAGATAAGAAAGGATTCAGAGTTGCTTTCATAGATGGCCAAGTACTCATGTGGCCCAAAGGAAAGAATATTGAAGATGGAATCATCATTGGTGAAGAAGAAGGAGGATTGTATAAACTCAAGGGGCACTCAGAAACAACCTTTGTTCATGATTCCACTGGCCCTAGTGAATTATGGCATAGAAGGCTTGCCCACATTAATTACAAAGCTTTATCTCATGTGAACAAAGTAGTGACAGGATTACCAGACATGAATATCAAGCATGAAGGAATTTGCAAAGGATGTGTGAAGGGAAAGAACATCAAGAATCCATTTCCGAAGAGCGAAACAAAAACAAAAGGTACATTGGAATTGATTCATTCAGATGTATGTGGTCCAATGTCTTCTACATCCCTAAGTGGATTTGAATATTATATCACATTTATTGATGAAATTTTCAAGAAAGACTTGGATATACTTCTTGAAAGCAAAGAGTGAAGTGTTTGAGAAATTCAAAGAGTTCAAAGCCTTGATAGAGAATCTTTCAGATGAGAGAATCAAGACATTCCGATCAGACAATGGCTGAGAATATACCTCAAAAGAGTTTGAAGCTTTTTGCAAAGATGTCGGAATCAAGAGGGAAATAACTACTCCCTACAATCCTCAACAGAATGGGGTTGCGGAAAGAAAGAACAGAACCATCATGGAGGTAGTGAAGACAATGATATATGATCAAGATCTTCCAATGCATCTATGGGCAGAAGTAGCAAGAACTGCTGTGTATGTACAAAATATAACATCTCACAGTACTCTTGGATTCAAGAATCCAGAAGAGATGTTCACGGGAAAGAATCCTGAGGTAAGTCACCTCAAAATATTTGGTTATCCAGTATATATTCATATACCAAAAGAGAAAAGAACCAAGTTAGACCCTTCCAGAAAGAAAGGGATATTTGTTGGATACTGTGAAGTATCCAAGGCATTCAGAATTTACATTCCTGGATTCCATCACATGGAAATCAGTTGAGATGTGACATTTGATGAAGAAGCAGCCCTCAAGAGATCTAGAAAGTGCCAACATGAAGAAGTGTATGAAGAAGAGACACCTCCCAGAAATGAAGAAACTACATGTCTTCCTGAAGATGAAGCTCCTGAAGAACATGACATGGCAGAACCATAAGAACCTCCTATGATGGAGTTATCAAGAAAGAGAAATCCTGCTTGGACAAGAGAAATTATACGAGAGGCAGAAAGATATGGAGCTCCTAAAGGCTCCACAAGGGAAAGAAAGAAACCTAAGACTTTTTCCAACTATGTAGCCTTGATGTGCGATCTTGTAGATCAAGAACCTACAAACTACGAAGAAGCGGAACATAAGAAAGAATGGTTAGAAGCAATTACTGAAGAATACCAGTCAATAATGAATAATGATGTATGGGATATAGTTCCCAAACCAGAAGGAAAGAGTATAGTATCCTCCAAATGGATATTCAAAATAAAGCATGCAGCTGACGGAAGTATCGAGAAGTATAAAGCAAGATTTGTGGCTAGAGGTTTCTCTCAGAAAGAGAGAATTGATTATGAAGAGACATTTTCCCCAGTAGCACAGTATAATTCGATTAGAGCTATCATGGCACTTGTATCCATGATGAAGTGGGACTTACACCGGATGGATGTGAAAATAGATTTTCTAAATGGTGTGATCAAAGAAGAAGTATACATAGAACAACCACAAGGATTTGAAGTTGAAGATAGACATACTCACATATGCAAGTTGAAGAAGGCCTTGTATTGTTTTAAACAAGATCCTCGAGCTTGGTATGAAAGGATAGATAGTTTACTGTCAAGCATGGGATTTACCAAGAGTAAAGCTGATCCTAACCTTTATCTCAAGGTTGTAGAAGATGAACCTGTTATCCTACTACTATATGTGGATGACTTATTCTTGACAGGGAATGAGAAATAGATTATGGAAAGCAAGAAGAAACTAGCAGAAGAATTTGAGATGAAAGACCTTGGGTTAATGCATTATTTCCTAGGTCTAGAAGTATGGCAAAGTTCAGAAGGAATATTTCTCAACCAAGGAAAGTATGCAGTAGAGATATTGAAAAGATTCAATATGTTGGAATGCAAAGCCATGGCCACACCCATGGATTCCAACCTGAAGTTGTTAGATGATGACTCATCAGAGTTAGTGGATGTGACTCAATACAGATAGATCATTGGGTCATTGATGTACTTAACAAACACTAGACCTAACATTTTTTTTGTTGTGAACACTTTAAGTCAATATCTAGTTCAACCTAGATGGGTTCACTTGGTAGCTGCAAAACATGTGATGAGATATCTGAAAGGGACTACATAATTTGGTCTATACTATGATGGCAGCCATGAGTATAGATAGTATGGCTATACAGATGCAGATTGGGCTGGAAGTATCTCAGACAGGAAAAGCACATTAGGTGGATGTTATAGTCTAGGATCTGCGATGATTTCATGCTTTAGCAGAAAGCAGTCCAGTGTTGCTCTAAGCACAGCCGAAGCAGAATATATAGCAGCTTTCTCTGCTAGTTGTGAAGCCATATGGCTTCGAAAACTAATGTCAGGATTATTCAACCTAGAGTTGGACACTACCGTGATTCTATGTGACAATCAAAGTTGTATAAAGATGACAAAGAACCCAATATTCCACGATAGATCGAAGCACATAGAAATAAGGTATTTCTACATTCGAGATATGATGCAGAAGGGAGCCATAAAGCTCCAGTATGTGAGTACTAATGGACAAGTTGTTGATGTGCTGACAAAGCCTCTGTCCTGAGTAAAGTTCAAAAACTTTCAAGACAAGCTTAGTGTTGTTCGGAAAGACCTTCCTCGAAAGGGGGAGTAGTGATGTTGCAGTGGGATTGTATCATCCTTGGGCACTTGCCCTAAAGTGATCCGGTGACCTCGGTCTTCGAGAATGAAGAGGGATTGTATCATCCCGGGACATCTGTCTAGAATAGATCCAGTGACTTCATTCCTCGAGAATGTGGTGGGATTGCATCATCCTTGAACTTCGGTTCAGAAAGGTATCCAGAGGCTTTGGTCCCCGAGAGTGTGGCGGGATTGCATCATCCTTGAACTTTAGTTCAGAAAGGTATCCGGAGGCTTCAATCCCCAAGAGTGTGGCAGGATTGCATCATCCTTGAACTTCGATTCAGAAAGGTATCCGGAGGCTTCATTCCCCGAGAGTGTGGCAGGATTTAATCATCCTTGAAGTTCGGTTCAGAAAGGTATCCAGAGGCTTTGGTCCCCAAGAATGTGGTAGGATTGCATCATCATTGGACCTAGTCCTAAAGTGATAGGGACTGATTATCCCGTAATCAATCCGGTGACTTTGGTTGTCGAGAATGTGGTAGGATTGCATCATCCTTGGACCTAGTCCTAAAGTGATAGGGACTGATTATCCTGTAATCAATCAATGACTTCAGTTGTTGAGAATGTGGTAGGATTGTATCATCCCTGGACTTAGGTCCAAAAGTGATCCGAAGACTTTCGTCTTCGTGTTTTGGATTGCAGGTTGTTGATGATTACAATGTTGCTGATCGAAATGTCAAAGAGCTGAAGATGTTGTTGCTGATCGAAATGTCAAAGTGCTGAAGATGTTGTTGCTGATCAAAAGGTCAAAGTATTGAAGATGTTGTTGCTGATCGAAGCGGTCAAAGTTGTTTCTTATCGAAGCGGTCAAAGTGTTGATGTTGCTGAAGACTAAAGATTGAAGATGAAGACTACATGATGTTGAAAAGCTTCCAATGATTTATAGATGTGTTACCTTGATGATGTTGATGATGTCCTCTATCTCTCTCCTACTATTGTTGTTGTTGATGTTGTTGTAGAATACCCTTCTCGTTAAGAGGGAGTGTTGAAATATTGTAACTTCGAAGAATATTCTATATGTATCTTTTTGTGGTCCCCGATGGTCCTACCGGGAGAACCACTTGTATTAATTTGTACCTCGATGCCTCTAATCGGAAGAACTAATAAGAGTCATGAGGTAGTCCCCTCAAATTGTAAAGGTGGGTCATTAGCACCCTAGTTGTGGTTACTTGAGCCTACATGTTTAACTCGAGCCTACATGTCGGAATTAATTATTAAAGTGAACAGATGAATATAAATAAAGGTGTGGCGCTCCTCATTTGGAACACACACACTCACTTGTGTAGCGCATTAGTGAAGAAGAGAGAAGTAGCCGGAGAAGGAGGAGGATCAGTCTTTGATCAGTCTCTTGGTTTTACCTTTTATCTTTTGGGGCATCTATATTGAGGAAGCGTTTGCTGGGTTTTTCCCAGGATAAATCTGTGTTGTTCTTGTGATATTGTTTCTTTCAATGATCCTGTTTATATGCTTTTGTTATGAAATTGAAATGAAATACTAATGATCTAGCTTAGCATATGAAAATTTAACAGTGGCTAAGGTGGGTGTTGGTGCAGGTGTATACATAATTTCCCCTATTAGATATTTTAAATATTTTTCTTAAAATTTGACCTTTGAATGTACTAATAATGTAGCAGAATATGAAGATTTATTGTTGGGCTTGCTTGCACTAAAGTATTTAGGAGCTAAACAAGTCCAATTTTTTGGAGATTCGGAACTTGTAATAAATCAAGTGAATGATAGTTATCAAACTAAGCATCCCAAAATGAGAGCCTATAGGAATGAAGTGTGGGATATGTTTGGAAACTATTTCATAGAACACAGTGTCAAAGTGATTCCTAGATATGATAATACAGTGGCAGATTCCTTGGCAATTACTGCTGGAAAATTTAAAATTCCTACTGCAGGTAAAAGAAAATACAAGGTTGACATTGTGAACAGACCTTCCATACCAGACAATACCAAGTACTAGTAGGTTTTTGAAGATTATATGCAAATCAAAAGATTTCTAGATTTTTCTAGTGAATTTGTAAATAAACAAATAGAAAATGAACTTTGTTGATTCTGAAAATTTTCAAGATGTTGATGAAGATGAAGAAGGAGTTGCTGAAACAGAGAAGTTGAAAGGATCACTGGGAGGAAAAGATATAGTACAATTAAGAATAATCATATTCCTAGAGGTTTAATCATCCTTAGAGAATCTTTTTGACCAAAACGATGTTGAAGATAAAAATATTGGTACCGAGGAGAATCCTAGAATTATAAAGCTGTCCAAGAAATTTCTTGCTAAAGAAAAATATGAGTATGTGAACCTGATGAAAAAATACATTGATTTATTTACATGGAGTTACGATGACCTCAAAGAGTATGAAACTTTCATTATACAACATACTATTCCAATTAAACCTGGAGAAAAACCATTTAGACAGAAACTCAGAAGGATTAATCCAATGCTATTGCCTATCATTGAAATGAGATCAAAAAATTATTTGTTGCAAAAATAATAGTAACCCTGAGATTCTCAAAATGGGTTGCTAGTTTGGTTCTTGTTAGAAAGAAGAATGGTGAAATAAGACTGTGTGTGGACTTCAGAAATTTGAATAAAGTCTCTTTGAAGGACAATTACCCTTTACCAAATATGGACCAGATTTTGAAGAAAGTGGTAGGTTCATATAGAATTTCTACCATGGATGGGTTTTCAGGTTATAATCAAATAAAGGTGTTGCATGAAGACCAGGAGAAAATTGTTTTCACTACACCATGGGGTACATTCATGTATGCAAATATGCATTTTGGATTAATGAATGCAGGAGCCACTTTCTAGTGTGCTATGGACATCGCTTTTGCAGATGAAAGAGACAGGTTTGAAGTAATTTACACGACTTATATTACTGTATATTCTAGGTCTAACAGGGAACATACTAGACATTTGGAAAATGTCTTCCTTAAATTTAGAAAATATGGCATTTCATTAAATCCAAGGAAATCAAATTTTGCTCTGGATGAAGGAAAACTTTTGGGACATATTATTTCCAAAGAAGGTATAAGGATTGATCTAGACAGGGTGAGTGCAATTTTGAAGGTGGAGGAACCAAGAAGTAAGAAAGAAGTACAGTCATTCATTGGGCAGGTAAATTTCTTGAAGAGATTCATTCCTAGCTTTGCTGAAATATTGATGAACATTACTAATATGTTGAAAAAGGATCATGAAATAAAATGCACATTGGAGGCTAAGAAATCTTTCAAGAATATAAAGTGAGCTATTTCAGAAGTTCCTGTGCTAGTAAGTCCAAATTTTGATAAATATTTTTTAGTATTCTTATATGCTTTAGAGCATATTGTTGCAACTGTTCTGTTACAAAAGAATGATCACGGTGAAGAACAACCTATAGAATTTTTTAGTAAGATGTTAAGAGATGGAGAGTTAAAATATGATATCATGGATAAACAAGCATATTCTCTGATAAAGGCCCTAATATATTTCAGAAGTTACATTCTCCATTCACATGTAGTCGCATATGTCCCCAATAGTGTGTAAATAACATACTTACACAACCAGATCCGGAGGGGAGAAGAGCGAAATGGATTGCAGTGATTCTGGAATATGACATTGAAATTAAGCCCACAAATTTGATTAAGGGACAGAGATTGGCTAAAATGATGACAGACTCTAATTGTGATTCTCTGTAGCTAAATTTTCTATCAGGTCAATTAAATCAGGTGGACACAGAAGTACAGGTGATTCCTGACTTTTCTATTTCTACATGGTATGTTGATATTGTTTATGTGTTGCAAAATTTACAACCTCTTGTAGGGTTAAGCAAAACTAGAGCAAGGTTTGTGAAGCTAAAGGATGCAAAATTCGGTATTTTAAATCAATATCTTTATTGGAAGGATCCTGGTGGAGTGTTACTGAATTGTCTTCTGGAGAATGAAGCTCAACAAATAGCAAAAGATTTCCATGAAGGAGATTGTGGGGGACATCATTCGCAGAAGGTAACTGCAAATAAAATTTTGAGAGTGCGATTCTATTGGACTTCATGATTTTCAGATGTGTATAAATAAACCACCAAATTTCCTTAGTGACAGATTTTTTATGGAAAGAGGAAAGTGGTTCCACTCCCTCTTTATCCCATATCAGTAGAAGCACCTTTTCAACAATGGGGGTTGAATTTCATTGGGAAAATAAATCCAAACTCCTCAGGACAACATAAGTGGATCTTAATAGCAACTGATTATTTTACAAAGTGGATTGAAGCAATACCTACTAGAAAAGATACAAATGCAATGATAATAGATTTCCTTGAGAATAATATTTTGGCAAGATTTGGATGTCTTAAGAGGATTGTAACAGATAATGCAACTGATTTTAAGTCGAGGAAGATGATAAATTTATGTCATAAGTATCATATAAGTTTGAATCATTCTATTGCCATATTATCCATGGGGTAATGGACTGGTAGAATCCTCTAACAAAATCTTGTTGAGGATAATTAAGAAGTTGTTGGAAGATAATTAAATAGCATGGCATACAAAGCTGAAATATGCTTTATGGGTTGACAGAATCAGCACAAACAAGGCTTTTGGAATGTCAACATTCCAATTGGTGTATGGAGCTAAAGTGGTTTTTCCAGCATCTCTAGGAGCACCAGTTATGAAGTTGTTGCAGGAGCAACAGGATGAACCTAATCATATACAAAGGAGAATAAACCAAATTATTTAGCTAAGTGAACTGAGAGATAAAACATATGATAAGGCACAGATACATCAAGAAAAAATGAAGAATACCTTTGACAGAAAGGTAAAAGAAGACACTTTCCAGATGGATGATTTGGTGTTAAAATGTGATGCTCCACATGAAGACAAACGAAACAATGGTAAATTTGATCATTTGTGGGTTGGTCCATACATTATTGCAGCACACAGTGGTAATAATGCTTTTATTTTACAATATCAAGATGGGTCTCAGTATGAAGGAGGTCCAGTTAATGGGAGATTTCTGAAGCATTATTTGAAATAAGGAGGAATGAAATTTCATGTATTATAGTGTAAATACTTCTTTACTTTCAATCAGTACAGATGGTGAGCTAGAAAATTTGAAGCCCGCAGAGAAGTCCCTAAGATCGGAAACGGTAGCCATTTTTTTTAGTTTTTATATTTCTTATAGAAGGAAAAAATAAAAAATATTTAGATTGATAATGGATTTGGAAACTGGTCTATGGGGTTGTTTGCTACATCGAACGGAGGATAACATCCATAGTGGAGCCAGTTGTTAGCACTATATTTGAAATTGTGGATTGTTTAATTGAAGGGTTTGGAAATGATCATATTTGAAAATTTTGTGAAAGCACTCTTTAGATTAATGGGTTAGCATGATCTTTCATCATGGGTCATTGGATGAAGAAAGGGATTTGAGCTACGGTGGTAGATCATTCCACTGTTTGAAACATGCTCGGACGAAAGAATTTTTCCCATTTGCGAATTGGTTAACTGGTGGAAATATCAGATAGACAATATGTGAGTAGAGATAGATCTACGATCGAAAACAATTCCACAAATTGAACTAGTGCAGAGAAATTCAAGATTGGGATCTGCGGAAAGTGGTAGGGGCCATGTTGATCAATGGTTGCGATAATGGTCGGGTTTTGATCAACGGATAAGGTCAATTCCACAAATGAAAGTTGCTCGATTGATTAGGTTTTAAATGATTAGCAGAATGTTAAATCTTTTCACTGTTTGACGGTTCTAATGAAGGTAGATTGTAGATCAATGGTTGATATTGATTCCACCGAATCAAGTTGTGCAGGGGTGATAATGTTGAGTCTTGGTATTGAGATCTTGCACATGAAAGGCTTAGATTTCAAAGAAAAACAAATATACAGTATAGATTATAGGAGAAGCACAATGGTTATGAAACATAAAAAAAATATAAAAACACCTATGCGGAGTTCAAAGGTTTGTTTTTCTGAGCATTGGAAATCGACGATAACCCTGACTGTGCGCAAAGTGCCAACATGGAAGAAGTGGAATACAATGCTAATTAACAAGGTAGGCATCCTAAAACGTTCCAAATATTTCTGAAAATGGATGAAATAGAAGTGGTAGAAGTGGAAGATAGTGAAAAGTTAGGGGTTTCCTGTTAGAAGGTTGAGGAAATCTTTGAAGACAAAAATGCTGAATTTTTTGATACCATTTTACTGAATGAAACAATTGAGATGGTTAAAAATAAATTGAAAATTCTTAAGGACCAGGGTAGTGACACCCGTGGTGTTTTCAGGTCTTTGTTTTATTTTTTCTCTTTTCACCAAACCCCCAATTTCCCTTAATTTGTCAAGTGGTGTGCGAATAACTATTCCACAACTGAAGAAGTTGTGATGGATGAACCTAAGTCTAGGATCCTTTTCCCTATTCATGCCTTTGTTATCCACAAAACCCTATCTATCCCAGATGATTTTGTTCATTTATCCCATGAGTACAAAGAAGAAAGTATCATACAATTCTTCCAAGAGTCTGCATCCGAGAGTAAGGAAACCTTTTTGAAGTCATGTTCAAGGCTTGATAGTGAGGTTATAAGTTTATCTTACCATATTGACCTTGTTTTTCTTAATGAATAAAACTAGTCGTGTATAACTTTAGCTAGATAATTTTTGTGGTTAGACACTAATGGTTATGTTACAGAGTCACTGTTGAGTCTATTGTTTATCTTAAGTACTTTCCCAATTGAGTCTGAACTTTCGGGTTAGTATTTCTAGTATGGTTTCCATAATTTTGATGAGTTCCTATCTGAGAATATTCATTCTCAGTTGGTTAACTTCCACAGTACCATAGTTTTCAGCATCAAGTCCTTTTTGCTGAAGATGTTCTTATAACATAATGAAGATAACCTACAGTTTCCTAAGTTGGTAATCACTGATGAAATGACCCAGGATTATTACAAGTTCATGAATTTTTGGATGGTAGAAATATACAACATTTTCTTTCAGAAAAGATTGCCCAGGGTATTTCCAGAGATGAAGGAAACATTGCAACTTTCCCCTAGTAAAAGGATAGGAGATTGGTTCCTTTCAGGGTCTGAAACAATTATAAGGTTATATGGATTTATGTGCCATCCTTATATTCTTCCAGCCTTTCTGACAACTAGAATATTTTATTTGGAATTTATTAGACAAAGGCTTACAGTTGAGGAACAACACATCTTAAGCTTAAAGAAGAGTCCAGATATTAAATTTTCTTGGGTGGAAGGGCGATATGTTGTCAAAAGTAGAGCAGCTTTACAAATGGTTGATAATCTCCTCAGAAGCATGGGATTTTTTTGGGAGCTGCTATCAACTATGATCCACACCAGGTAATCTCTAAAAGAAGACATGTAAACAAAAATAAGCCTTTTGAACATATTGAAGTATCTGGACTAAGAGAGGCAGTTAATTGGGATGATTTCCCTAACAATACCCCAGATAATATCAGCATGGAACAAGACTCTATCTCATCCATACCTGGAAATAATTCTTTCCCAATGGATCTTTCTAACTTAGTTGCAGTTGCTCGCAATATTACGTCATTAATAATTTTTTCAGGAAATTCAAAGAAGAGAGAACATTCATGTTTCATGGACACTGAAGAAGCAGACATTGCTAGTACACCAAAGAAGTAGAAAATTGGACAGGAGGGACAAATGGTACCGGTGAAGAAAATCAGCGTGAAAGGTAAACAGAAGCAAGAAAAATCAAAGTAACCGGTCTAGAGCTTCAGGAATATGTATTTGATGGAGCAACCCCAAATAAGTATACATAAAAAAATGAGTGGTTGAATACCTACAGGGAAGTGGCTGATAACACCTTTGATGAAACAAAACAATTATACGAGACGTGAGACAATTTCCAAAGTCATAAGTAACTTTAAAAACTATAAGGGATCATGCCAAAGATACCCTGAGTTTGGCCACGACTGTTGGGAATAAGGTATCAGAGGTGAATGTGAAATTAGAGAATATCCCTACCACAGATATGATACACCTTGACAGAGAAACAAGTGATATCATATATACAAAATTGATTAAATATAAATTATAGGTGTCTAAACTGGAGTCGAACAAAAATAAAGTTAAGGACCCCCTACTGAAAGAAAAGCTTGAGAACAAGGCCCTTCAAATCAAAATAAAAAAGTTGCAGGAAGAATTATTGAAGGTTGATGGGAAGTCAGAAAAAGGAGAAATGGCTCAAAAGTTGTTTGATGAAAAAGAGAAAAAAGTTGAGGTGCTAAAGAACAAATTGAAAATTCCTTCCACTCAGCTTATTCAGACCTCTAAATTGATAGAGTTTGAGAAGGATAAGGAATCATTAAGCACTTAATTGATTGATTGTAAAGCCAAGCTATTAAAACTTGAAGGAAAAGAAAAACATTGGGAAAGGGATCCTAAGCTTTTGATAGAAAATGAGAAGGACCTAAAAATTAAGCTAGCAGCAAGAGAAAAATAATTACAGGAAAAATGTGAACTTAAAAGTCAATCTAATGTTCCTTCTGTAGAAACAGATGCAATCTCTCTTTCTAAATTAATGTCTCAGGTAAACCTGAAAGATGTAGAACTCACAGGGTTAAAGCAACATAACAAGAATCTAGAAGAGATAATTTTTAAAAGAGAACAAGAGAAGAAGGAAGTAGAGGAAAAATGTCAAGAACTAATGAATCGGAATACCAAGTTAACAAAGCAAGTGGTTGGCCAAATGGCCTTGCAAGGGGCTAGAAATATGATTTGGGATAAGATTATTCTAGAAGCTAATAAGTTAGACCATATTTAGATTATATTGCAGATCAGGAGAGTGCTCTGAAAGTAGCCAGACAGAATATCTTGACAGAAAAACAAGGATTAAATAAGAAGTCAATGGAAGTAGCTCAGAATGATATCAACTTTTTAAGTACCTTATCAGAAGACTAAGTCAGAAGGTTTGATATCCAAGATAGAGTGGTTTTTATCTCTTGGGCTAGAAAAGTGATTGGAAAGTACAGAATGTTGGATACTGTACTGGTTAAATTTGATATTATAAGTCATAACGTCAAAGAAGTAATTACATTATTTACTCCATTGGTAAAAAAGGGAATTCCTTTCTTCTCAGAGGAAAAAGGACCATTATTGTCTCAAAAGGAATATTTGGATAAATTGGTCAATTGCAGGTCGGATCACAGTAAGTTTGAAGATATGCAGCAACCTCTGTCTGGAAGAGTTGTGTTTGATAAACTGGCTGAAGAGTTATGTTTGATAAATTGGTTGAAGAGTTTGAGTTATTATTTGATTTTAAAGTCTCGTGTGCCAAGTTGCCTAATTTTTCATATGTAGACAACATGGAGCTTAGAGTTCTGGCACATGAAATGGTTGTTGGATATTTTCCTAATTCTGAACATTGGAGAGCACTTCAACAATATGGATCAACTAAATATAAGTTACAACCATGAAGACATAAAGGAAGACAACGCAAAAAGAGTTTCAGCGAAAGGATATATTTTGTGATAAAATGTTATTTTTAAAATAATTAGTTAAGAAGTTTTGTTGTCTCAGAACTATTTTGTAGTAAATAAATGCTTTGACACATGTAGTAAACAATTGAAACCGTTAGACAGTTAGGTTTATTTTTCAGCTCGAGGAGCAATTGTATAAGTATTCATACATTTGATGAAGTGAGGGTTGGAACCCGTGAGATTTTACAGATTTGTGTATTTAAGTACTTTTTTTAATTACAGAGATGAAAATTGGTGTTTTTCAGAGATTCATGTGTTGTTTCATGTTGCAGTTTGTACTTTCCCTTCTTATGTGAATGTTTTTTCCAGTTTTATCTTTCCATTATGTTTCCCTTCATGTTTGAAATGAGAGTTTAATAGTTTGTAATTCATATGTACTATGCTCTAGTTGTTGTCTTCAAATGTACACCAAACATTTCTTCTAAAGTTGATATAGAATTCATTTTTACAATGCTCTGTGTTAATGGTTTGTTCATGTTCTTCTTTTTTCACCAAACATTCAAATTTTGACTGTGACTGAGTAGCTACCTTTCCTATGTTTAAAACTTCCATGCAAAAGCTCCGTTTATCTATATTCATATCTTGACTCTATAGCCTAATGGTTATGTGTTCCGTTTCAACCAATATTACCAATTACAAAATGTTTTGCTTATACATATATGGCCTTGTTGATATTTTTTGAGAGATCCCTCTCGGAAGAGGAAAAATCCAGTTTTCTCTTTAAAAGTGGTTTTTGTTGTTACCTAGGAATAGCCTTTACAACCTTGGGTAATTTATGAGTGCTAATAGAAGGGGTGGTGGAAAATTCAGAGGAAGAGGAGGAGGAGGATTTGGCAGAAGAACAGGTCATATTACATGCTATAACTGTGGACAACTGGGACATTATGCCAGAGATTGCCAGGAACCTACAAATACATGTTCATATTGTATAGCACATGACCATAATGTAGAGAAGTGTCCTCAGTTGATTGCGAAGTGGCAAGCTAGGACCATCGCAGGTCCTAACCCTGTGCAAAATCTGAACCCGAATCCAAATCCTAACTTCAATGTCTAGATGGTTGCTGCTGAGCCAAGAGAGCCAAGTGTTGTTGTCATAACATGAGGAGGTGCTGCGACCAGAGCTGATCAGGATGTACCACAAGAGAAAATGCAACCGTAGGTACGACCCGCGAAACAAAATAAAGTACCATTTGATGTTTAAAAATAGAAGGCAGTCTCTTTGGACATGTGAATGAAGTTTGCAGACCCAAAACAACCATCTTCCTCAGCTGAAGTAAGGGAGATTCTTGAACGCGTTCAACGTATATTCTAGAAGAAGTTCCCACATAAGGTTAGTAAGCTCAAATCATCTATGTCAAGTTTCTTAGCGCTAATTCATGATAAAGATGATATCACGGAACTACAAGCATTAATAGAAGAAACCCCAGAAGAGTCACAACCAGAAAGGAGAGTTAACCAGGTCAAGAAGAAATTCAAAATAGGGCCTGAGTTAAGAATGACTGCATAGATAGGCGACTACTAAATGGATTACATTATCTTATACCTGGGCTTGGACGTCAATATTTTGACTCGACAAACTTGGGAAAGTATGGGAAAGCCACGCTTGGACTGCTCCCCTATCCAGTTGCGACTTGCAAATCAGGCAAAGGTCCTACCAATTGGTAGGTTGAGTCAAGTTTCTATCAACATTGAGGGCTTGCGCACATTTGTAGACTTTGAAGTCATCAACATTGTCGATGACACTAATCCATATCCCGTGATGCTGGGGATAGATTGGTCCATAGATAATCATACGATTATAAATTTCAAGAAAAGGATACTCTCATTCGAGGATAATGAGATGAGGGTGGTGTCTCCCATGGACCCATTGGAGGGACAGAGATACGTCGAGCCTATCTATAGTGAGGGATAGGGTGATTATCTTGACTAGATCTACAATGTCACTGCCCTACAAGAAGATTATATCAAGACGACAGCGGATGGAAACCTAATATGGAGGAGTGTTAGTTCATGCACATCCGAATCAAGAGAGGCCTTGGAGAATTGGAAAAACTAATCACATGAGGTCTCTACGAGGATATGCACCAGAATTACAAGGTTTATGCGACAGGTGGAGAATGAGTTACAAGAGCTGCCCACCTATGAGGGTTTACCTAACCTTGCGACCTTCTTAAGTGATTTTGAAGGACTTGTAATGGAGCCACAACCCTTGTATGCTTTATACCATGTATTAAAATCTATGCCCGCCAGATGGTGGGGTATGCACAAGAAGTCCATATCAGAATGGCCACGGTGCAAAAGATTGATGGAAACCAGATTCGGTGAAGAAGTCACCACTGTGAGTCACAAGTACAGAGGATTGTTGAGACTTACTGAGCACATCAATCAGTGTCGCATTGCATTTGTAGAATACCTGCGTCAAGAATGGGTCCATCATTTCATTCATACATTGGAAATGACACCCTGAATATGGTATACATCTATGGAGTTGCGACAAGGAACTCAGGATTGTGAAGAGGTAGCTAAATAGTTCACGCACACATTTGAATTTTTTGATGAGCAAGCTGCAGTTGATGCTGCGCTTCAAGTGATAAAGGAGAAGATATTTGCTAAAATCCCTGTTGAGGAGGAAAATTCCCACCAGTGCAGCGCAACCATTCATCAATGGATGGCTTACGATAAGCCAGCTGGAGACCCAGAAGATTACCCGAATAACATAAACATACTGAAATTAGAGGGTACGCACACAGTAGAAGGAACTGGTATTTCAAGCGACCATTTCCTTAAGCCATTGAAAATGAAGAAAGTAAACATTGGGTCGCCAGAGAACCCAAAGTTCGCCAATATAGGAGATTATTGGGATGATGAGATGGTAGCAAAGATCATAGACTTGCTGCATGAATTTCAGGATCTATTCCCTACCTACTTTTCAGAGATGAAGGGGATAGTAGGAGATCTGGGGGACATGAAAATACCCTTGAAACCAAATGCTAAACCAGTCAAACAACGACCTTACAAGTTGAATCCAAGGTATAAAGAAAAGGTAAAAGCTAAATTGGATCGCATGCTCGATGTAATAATCATTGAACCTATTGAGGAATCAGAGTGGATTAACTCTATAGTGATCCAGGATAAGAAAACCGTAGGAGAAGTCAGGATCTGTGTCAACCTAAGGAAACTGAACGATGCATGCCTACATGATCCATTCCCAAAACCATTTATAGATGAAGTATTGGAAAGTGTCAGATGACAAGAGATGTATTCATTCACCAACGGCTTCTCTGGTTATCATCAAGTAAGGATCACGAAGGAGGATTGACATAAAACGACATTCCTTACAGAATGGGGATGCTACCAGTATACGGTAATGCCCTTTGGACTCAAGAATGCACCTGCTAATTTTTCTAGAATAGTAGTTTCTGCTTTAAAAGATTTCATTCATAAATTTTTTGAAGTCTACTTTGATAATTGGACTGTGTTTGTCCTAGTAAGAGACCATATTGAGAGTCTGTGCATGATGCTGGACCGTTGTCTCCAGTATCATTTCGCGTTGAATCCCAAGAAATGTAATTTTTACTCACCATTTAGTGTACTATTGGGTCACGTCATGTGTCACGATGGAATTTTGGTCGACTCAACGAAAGTTGAGATTATCCTTGACTTACCATCACCTACATCAGTCATGCAACTCAGATCAATATTAGGACACACGCACTATTACCGAAAATTCATCAGAGGATATGCATAGATAACTGTACCTATGGAAACGTTGTTGAAGAAAGATGCAAAGTTTCAGTGGATGGAACCTTGTTAAGAAATATTGGATAAATTAAAGAACAAGATGGCCACTGCGTCAATACTTGTCTTCCCGGACTGGAAGAAGGAGTTCCATGTTCCTGTTGACCCACCATCTGTCATACCCACCATTGTCTTAATGCAACCAGGAGAGGGTGCGCTTGACCACCCCATTTATTTTGCTAGCGGAAAACTATCGACAACAGAGAAACATTACACCATGACAGAGAGAGAAGGCCTCGCGATGGTATATGCACTGTAGAAGTTCTGACATTACTTGTTGGGTGGACATTTCATAATGTACACTAATCATTAGGATTTAAGTTACCTGGTCGACATGCCAGTGTTCGGGGGGGGGGGGAAGATCTGTCGATGGCTCCTCCTATTTCAATAATTCGACTTTGAAGTCATTGTTAAGCCTAGTCAACTAAGTGTTGGGCCAGATCAACTGTCAAGGATCGAAAGCGATGAAGAACCAACCAGCCTGGAGGATAACTTGTCGAACGTGTAGTTGTTTGCACTCACCATGATGGATGACCAGAATAAGGAATTTAACACCATCATCCACTTCCTGAGAAAAGGCTATGCACCTGAAGGGTTCTCCACTAACCAGAAGAAACATCTAGTTGTTAGAGTTGCTGATTATACATTGATTGCGCGACATCTTTATAAGATGGGAAAGGATGAGATATTACGATGGTGCATCTTTGACTATGAGAGACAATGGGTAATGAGTGAAGCACATTCCAATGTTGCAGAAGGAAACTATACTAGAAAGGAAATTGTGCACAAGATATTGCAAGTAGGCTTGTGGTGGCCAACCATACATATGGACACTAAGATTTTCTGTCGATGCTGTGATATCTTCCAGAGAACAGGAAAATCATCATGTCACGACAAGATGCTACTTGCATCACAGATAACAATTCAGGCATTCAACAAATGGGTTGTTGATTTCATTGGACCAATCAGTCCACTAGGGAAGAGGACTAGCACACACTACATTATCACTGCGACAGATTACTTAACCAGATGGGTTGAAGACGTACTTGTTAAATATTGCATTTCCGCGACTACAATGAAGTTTTTATTTGAAAATGTGGTGATCAGATTTGGCGATCTGAAAATTCTTCTCAGTGACCAAGGTATGCATTTTGTTAACAAAATAATTGTTGAGATTACTATAGAGTTCCAGATCCAACATAATAAGACGAAACCTATCATCCTCAGGAAAATGGAATGGTTGAATCCTTCAACAAGATTTTGGAGAATGCATTAAACAAAGTATGCAATGTGCACTAAGATGATTGGGATAAAAAAAGTTTCAGCTGTGTTATGGGTGTAACGCACAATTTGCAAGTGATTGATAGGGCACAACCCATTCAAACTAGTGTATGGATAGGAATTTTTTGTGCCAATGGAGTACATTGTGCCGAGCCTACGGATTGTTGCACTGACGGAAATTACCGACGGAGATTCTATCAAGCAAAGGTTTTCACAAGTTGTTCAACTAGAAGAGGAACGCTTCATCACAGGATTCCATCAGACTGTCGAGAAGCAAAGGTAGAAAGCATGGCATGATCGCCATATCTAGATTAAGCCATTCAATGTAAGAGGACTTGTGTTTTTGTATGACAACAAATTTTTCAAACATCCAGGGAAATTAAAGATGAGTTGGCTAGGGCCATATTTGATTATGCACATTACTAACGCAGGCGCAAAAAAATGCATAAACTAGATGGAACATATGTCACCTTAAAACTTACTATGGTGGTCGCGACATGCCTGGGTAAGGTCGTGTTTCATGAAAAAAACAGAGCGAAGGGAGAAAGGATGTTCTATCGCAGGTTTGCGACAGAAATAGGTAAATCGCATAAAAGAGAGGTAGTGACAACTGACCATCATTAAAGCTCGGAGATAGGTGGTTATGATAGCGAAGCATCATTAATTGAATGAGATACGAGGAGAATGACAGTGTGATTTTTGGTCCCATCATCTGTCCTCATCATAACTTCCATAACTGTGATGACATCTACAACTAAGAACTCGAGTATATGAGTTAATGAGCCATGCATCGATCGAGAAGCCCATGTGACCGACACGATTTTGATATGTCATGCAATGATCACATGAGTTATGAGAGAAACTCTATAAATACGAGGCTTCATCACCAATAATTCTTTTACGCGCACAGAGAGAAACAAAGCCGATAGTTAGCAGAGCCAAAGCCTGTAGCAGAGTGATCCAAAACCCATGGTCATAGAGATTTCCAGTGCCAGTGTGTTATTAGACGTAACTATCACCTCACCATGTCCAATCGAAGAAGAAATTGCATCGCCAAAAGTACAACAGCCATAAAAAGTACCAAAGACAATGGTGCGAAGAAACCCGTAGAACGCTCTTGCGGCCAATTTGGCTCATGTTCCAACCTCTGGATTGGGCCCCATTCCAAATACACCTATTAATCCACCAATTGTAGGTCGTGTCGTACAAAAAAAAAGAGTGAAGGGAGATAGGATGTTCTGTCACACGTCTGCGACATAAATAAGTAAATCGCAGAAAAGAGCAGGAGTGACAACTAGCCGTCATTAAAGCTCAGAGATAGGACGTTATGACAACGAAGTGTCATTAATTCAACAAGATACAAGCAGAATGATGGTGTTATTTTTGGTCCCATCAGCTGTCCTTCTCATAACTTCCATAATTGTGTTGACAGGTACAACTCAGAACTCGAGTATATGAGTTAATGAGGAATGTGTCGATCGAGAAGCCCATGTGATCGACACAATTTCGATCTGTCATGCAATGATCACATGAGTTATGAGAGAAAATATATAAATACGAGGCTTCATCACCAATAATTCTTTTATGCGCATAGAGAGAAACATAGCTGATAGTTAGCAGAGCCAAAGCCTGTAGCAGAGCAATCCAAAACCCATGGTCATAGAGATTTCCAGTGCCAGTGTGTTATCAGACGTAACTATTGCCTCACCGTGTCCAATCGAAGAATAAATTGCATCACCAAAAGTACAACAGCCATAAAAAGTACCAAAGACAATGGTGCGAAGAAACCCGCAGAACGCTCCTGCGGCTGATTCGGCTCATGTTCCAGCCTCTAGATTGGGCCCCATTCCAAATCCACCTATTAATCCACCAATTGTAGGTCATGTCGTACAAAAAAAGAGAGCTAAGGGAGATAGGATGTTCTGTCACACGTCTGCAACAGAAATAAGTAAATCGCAGAAAAGAGCAGGAGTGACAACTAGCCGTCATTAAATCTCAGAGATAGGAGGTTATGACAACGAAGTGTCATTAATTCAAGAAGATACAAGTAGAATGATGGCGTTATTTTTGGTCCCATCAGCTGTCCTTGTCATAAATTCCATAATTGTGCTTACAGGTACAACTCAGAACTCGAGTATATGAGTTAATGAGGAATGTGTCTATCGAGAAGCCCATGTGATCGACATGATTTCGATCTGTCATGCAATGATCACATGAGATATGAGCGCACCTCTATAAATACAAGGGTTCATCACCAAGAATTATTTTACGTGCATAGAGAGAACCAGAGCCGATAGTTAGCAGAGTCGAAACCTATAGCAGAGCAAGTCGAAACCCATGGTCATAGAGATTTCCTATGCCGGTGAGTTATCATACATAACTATCACCTCGTCATGTCCGATAGAAGAATACATTGCATCGCTATAAGTACAATAGGGATAAAAAGAACCAGATACAATGGAGCGAAGAAACCTGCAAACCGCTCCTGTGGCCGGTTCGACCCATGTTCTAGCCTCTGGATCGGCCCCCATTTCGAATCCACCTGTTAATCCGCCAATTGTAGTTCCATGACCAACCGTGTTGCTGAGAGATGCTCTAGAATCATTGAGGATGAAGATATCAAAGAAACACAAGGCTAAGGCCATTGAGGATAATACTTATTGAGGACATGTTGGAGGACGCACCGGACTCACCACCCCGTAGAGACGCTAGTTCCAATGAGGAAGAGGAGAAATTTCCACACTATGTCTAGCCAAGGAGAGCTGATGCACAGAATATGACGCTCACAAAAAAAGCACGCACCTCCTTAGTAACACCTCGGATCCCTAATGGTGTACCCTTGTTGATGGACGTATTGCGAAAGCTGGCCAAGTTGCAGTTCGAGGATGTCGACAGCCACAAGCGGTGGGTTTAGAAAGGAAAAACTACATGGTTACCCTTCCAGCTGTGCCACTTGAGCCCAAGCTCTTAGTACCAATGGAGTGTGCTAACAGTTTCGACAATGCGGGCTTTCTAAATCTGTTGCTCATCCCACACTTTGGGCACATCATGCAGGTAACTACATATGTGAAACAACTCCTCATATATTTTCACCGAGAATGTTTATGGATCGATCGACCATACCCTGTTGGCGTCGAGCTCATCTCGTCAATAACGAGTCTGGTGAAGGTAGGAGGAGACCCTACGCCGTATCTACATCCAAAACGAGATATGACCAAGATGAATCAGAAATATAGGCTTCAGCGCGTGGGTAGGGGATTCCTCATTGCCCCTATAGAGGACAACATGGTAAGGTTTGTAGCAAGAATCTTATCTTGCAAGCTATTGCGCAAGATGAGACCTACTGACTGCACTGCTGGGGCAATAGAAATTGTAGAGCAGTGCATGGTGGGTGTAATCTTCAACTGGTTGCAATTCCTGTTGAATGAGCTCATAGAGGATGCAGAGCAGGAACATGAGGACCCTAAAGCTAAGTTCCACTACTCTAGACTGCTCATTCTTCTTTCCTTTGTTATGTGGTCCGGCTCACCGGACTACCAGCCAATGGATGTACCAGTGATTTTCCTGGGTGAAAAGTATCAAAACCTCTCAGAGAACAAGGAGGACAAGATTTGCCAGACTGATAACACTATTGAGTTCTTCCTGCATGGTGAGGCACTGTGCGATGTAGTAAGGAAGTCACATAGAGTAAGGGCTGCGATGGTGCAAAAATGAAAGGAATTCATAAACTTCCAAGCCAGTGTCCACAAATTTGTTTTAGAGCCATGAAAAGACCCGACCAAGAAATCACATCAAGCAGGGTTTATGATCACTGACACCGATGTGGACACAGTCGTCCAGGACTAGCCGACATTAAAATGGTGTGGCCCAGTCGAGGAGCAGATGGACTAAGGAGGAAACCAAGGAGGAGATGACCAAGGAAGTGGCCAAGGAAACAACCAAGGGAATGTTCAAGGTCATGACCAAGATGATGGGAAAGGAAATGACGGTGGTGAAGGGAAAGACTATCAGTCGCCGAGCTCCGATGATGACGATAGTGAGCGCATCAAAGATGATGATGATTATGATGAATCTAAGGGCACACCTACTAATGAGGATGTGAAGAAGGTCTGAGAAAAGGCACATCAGCTGCAACGTAAGAAGACGAAATTAGACAAATCAGATCACATGGTCAACCTAGCCGAGGAGGACATATGCTTGTTGTCCGATGCCATTGCATAGGTTGCAAAGTCCAGCTTGAAAGGTATAAATAAGAAGCAGCTGCAACTAACCGAAAAACTGGAAGACCATATCAATGACCTGATTGAGGCTATCAATGAGATCAAAAGCACATTCAAGGCTAAGACTTATGGTGTGGATCCTAATGACACGCTAGTAACACCACTACTATTGTCGCTGGTGAAAATAGAAATCTAGGCGCGAGTAATGGAGACGAGGATGCGTGATTTTGATGATGTTGTACATGGGTTTGAAACGCTATAAATGTACTTCTCTAAAATCACCCTAAATTAATTCTATGTTGTACAGCATGTAGATGCAATTGAGATATGGATCTAGAAGAATGCTCTTGCGTATCATGCAACCAAGCAGAAAACAAAGGAAAAAGAGCAGAAGACTCTCCTTCATGAAAAGGAGAAGGAAATTGAGGCCAGAGAGCAGAGCCGACTTACACTTGTTGAATCCATTAAGGAAGTAGTCGCAGAGTTTCCTTTAGAAGAAGGACAAGAAGATGCATACACGACTGAAAAAGTAGCATGCATTTCCCAAATTACTACAGACCTGAGGAGGCAGGTCGAGGAGTTTCAAGCATGACATACACCAAGAACATCTCCTGAGGTGCTTGAAGAGCACAACAAAGAAGCATCTGAGTCTTTTGTAAGGATAAGCCAATAAGAAAAAATCTACACAAAGGAAGTTGAAGCCGTTTTCGCGATGTGGGAAGCACTTCTCGAGGATGAAAGTGTGGAGAAAATAAAGGAAGATGCATGGCAAGTTGATGAAAATATCATTGCAGTAAAGGAAGAAATGAAAAGGTTGTCGCTTAAGCAGAAGGTTACAAAGATTGCCAAAGTAAAGTAGCTCTAGTGGGAAGTCCAAGCTCTCTGCGACCAAGAGTGTGATAGGAATGATGAAGTAGCAGCACACCAGTCGAAAGCAACGTGAGTTACAGGGCTTATTCAACCTATACAATAGAAGCTTCAACACATAACGCAATAATTAGAAGTAGGACTGTCGAAACATATCAGTTCCGATTGTGTGGAACAGTTAGCCAAGCAGGCGAAGGAAGTAATAGAGGAAGTTTCCAAGGTGCAGCAAATTTTGAAGGAATTTCAGGACAAGGTTGGTCCTATGGTACAGGCTACACCAAAGGCTTGAGTTTTGTACAACACTAAATTTTGTTGAGGAATCATTTTTTCTTAGTGGCTCGGGATGAGCCACATGTGAGTGTTGGGGGCTTGTTGGGCAGGGAAAAGTGCACAAGGAAGAATCTGATGCGCAAGCACAAGAGGAAAAATGGGTGCACGACGAAGGAAAAACATGCAAAGGAATAAGTGCGAGAACAGAGCAGAGAAAGGTGTGACAAGTAAATGCACATCCATAGTCGGTGGAAGAGGCAAGTAGAGTAGTTAAAGCGGGAAAGGTGAAAGTCAAGGAAAACCGCAGAAGGATGAACCAATGAAAGGCTAAAGGATAGTTTTGTGGCTAGTTATGACCTGTACAGACAAGATGAAAGAAGTTTATATGACTAGTTAAGGCTGTGGTTAATGTAGTGCAGGAATTTTGTGGCTAGGTATGGGCCGAAATTAATGAAACAAAAGATATTTTGCAGCTACCTGCATCTGTAATAACTGAGTTTTACTCAGTCAACCCTGTGTGGTCTTGTAAATACCATAAATAGGAGGAACCCGCTCTGTATAAGGGTCCGATTCATTAAAATTTATTAAGGGTAGAAGTATTGTAAAATATCATAGAGAAGTCTAATAGTAGAAGGATGCTGATCCACAGATCTACAACTGAGTGCACAGACCGTCTAGTAGGAGAAATCTACAACTGAGTGCACAGACAATAGAGTAGAAAAGTCAATCCTAGCTGTGTGCGGATCAGTAGGAGTATATAGAAGCAATAAACCAGAGAGCATGAGAGCAAGAAGATTTGAGAAAAATAAATATCTTAAGAATAGTCTGTAAGTCACGGACTAAAGGTGCTACATATATTTCTCATGCCAGATGAAGAGCATCTTTGTGTTTTTTCCGAGATGGGTTTCCACGTTATTTCCTTTGTTGATGTATGTTTAATATTGAAGTTTTATGTGGATGTTTGCTTACTTTTTATTGTTTACAGTTATTGTTGAATGTATGTTGCGATATTCCCAATCTGTAAATGAATGAATGAATTTTTAAAGCATTGTCAACATGTTATGTATGATTTCATGGTTAATATTCTAAGTTACAATGTAAGTCACACAATGTTAATTATAAGTAAGGAATCAGTTGTGTCGCATAATTGTGCCAATTGTTAAGTGGTTAAGGACAAGGTTGTGTCGTGCGTCGATTGTGGCACATAGTTGCACCTCTGTCGTATAGTAACAGACTCCATGCCTCCATCTATGTCGAGTGCCTTAGTCGCACGCCAAGGGACTATAATCCCTAGCTAACTGCAAAAACATGGTTCTGTAAGTTACACATTAAGATATCTTGGGTGATACTACGCCTAACTTGCGGGTGTTACTAACTGAACTTGCTATGTCGGGCTGATGTCTAGTGGTGTTTTGTTGGTATTGTGTTGTTGTTGAACTTTGGGTTGAGACAAGAAGGAAGATTAGGAAAACAGGTGCACTTCACCACTGATGGGAAGCATGTTAGTTGCACTCTATTGTATTATGTAGACTCCTTAATGAAGAGACCTAGATGCATTAGGTGGTCTACCATTGTTTAGTGGATTTTTTGTTTTTCTCTAGATCAATGCCGTGCATTTTGAGGGGAGGGCCAACTTCTCTTTTGCTTCAAAGCCTTTTTTTTCAAGAGGTTTCTAGTAACGAGGCTATCATTTAACCACCACCCTCCTAAGGACATGACAAAGTTCAAAATGCATATGTGGAGACAAATGCTTCCAAAGAGGGGCCGGTTGAATTTCCCATATAGGATCACCTTAGAGGTACTCGAGTTACTAGCAAACAAGGATGATCACACTTTGGACCTTGTTCCATATCCTTACGCAGGGTTAGACTAGTGAGGATGTGCTAACATCTTTTTCACCCAGTATGAGCCACCATATGACAAAGGTAATATTAGCATTATTTTTAAATTAATATAGTTTCATTTCATTATCTTATTTAATGAAAATGAAATTTATTTTAACATTTTCTTTAAATTTTTTAATGAAATTGTCTAATTATTGTTGTGTAGTATATATTTTGTAGATATTAATACCTATGATGGAGAAGGGACTCCACCAGCAGCAAATGAGGATATAGATGAAATGAAGGTAGTGGTTTATTTTCCTAGACTTGACCTGTGACATAATCCATATGTTATATTTCGGGAGGATGTGGCAAACTAGTTATGCACATTTCTAGTTCGACAAGGATTCCACCCTATATGTGTTTAGGATATCTTGCAAGAATTCGAGCTAGTATATATATAGAGTATTATTCCTCATGATATGAAGATATCGATGCATCTATCCTTCTAGATACTAGGAGGGATGGCCATCTCTTTTCCTCTACCTCATCTAATGAGGGCAGTGCTCCTCCTCCTCCAACTCCTTTTCCATATCCTCTTTCTCATCACCAATATGACCAACCATATTCTCCTCCTTACCATGATGACTAACCACTATTTCCTCCTCCACAACTAGTTGACCTACCACCATCTTTGACTCATCCACAGGTCGATCGACCACCCTATCCTCCTTAACGAGCCTACCATCCACCATCTCGTACTCCATTCGTCTCACTTATATATAGGATGGTCACAGTAGGTGGGATTGATTTTCAGGGAGACATCTATCTTTCTCTCTAGTCTACTATTTTTCCTGACAGAGATATCGATTCCTTTGGATCTGCTGGTGGAGGTATCGATGCCTCTATCTCTGTTGGAAGAGGTATTGATGCCTCTGGTTCTGGAGGTGGACCAACTATCTCTTATCAATTATTGGACTTGATATGTATGTATCATGAGTTAGATTATGTTTTTCATATATATATATATATACACTACATTCTTCATGTTGATGATGATGTTTATCTATATGTTGATGGTGACATGTATGTTAGGTTATGTTAGATATATTTTCTAGGTGTGCTTGATAGAGGTGTATGTTACATGATGTTTGTTAGATGTGAGAAGTGGGAAAAATAGGTACAAGGGATGAAGAAGAAGTGAGAATAGGGGTATCGATTTGGGGAGAAAGAATTGTAGAAATGGATGGGACTTCTACTTGGGAAAATTGAATATGAGGATGTCGGGGTAGTGTGGGATATATGGGAGGGAAATGAAATATGTGGAGAGGAAGGGGAAGTCAGATTGGGCACTTCTGCCAATACCGATGGGTTTCTAGTGGTATCCTTAAGAATCTGTTTTAAATTTAATTCCGAAAAAGAAGAGCTAGGAAATAGAGAATCAAAAATACTTTCAAACAATTGTGTACCAAGAATTGAAGATGTCATAGAGGTTATAATATTAATAGGGAATGTGGCAGGCCCAGCTTCTTCCTCCGGATCACTATGAATTTCATTAATTTCAATTTCAAGTTGTGATGGAGATTCTACCTGTTGGACTGGAGGGATCTGCAGAGGCACTTTCTCTTAAAGAGAAATTAGAGTTGTTCATGTTGGTTGTTCTTCTGCATGAACTTCCTAAGGTATGTGCTTTGTTTGAGCATTTGATGCTTCTCATTCCTGTACCTGTTGAAGAGCAAGATGAGTTCTCTATTTCTTGAGCTGGGGTTTAGCTTCTTTTGTTTGTGTCTTTAACTCAAAACTGAGCTTTTCAATATTTCTCCTGATCTCTACCCCTTTATGCAAAGTTTCCAACATTTGTGAAGGATGAGTCCTCACAGGGGTTTTCATAACAGCCTTACCCTTATCTTTGGATTGAGTAGCCAAGAAAGAACAAGAGCTTGATGTTTGATATTTTGCTTCCTATTCCATATTTTTCCTCTAAAGGTTCTCTTCTATGTCCAACTTTACTTTCCTGAAGTGTAGGGTGAAATCGTTCATATCCTTTTGATATTTGAAGACATGAGCCTTCACATATGGGTCAGTGATATTTCCCAATGCTTCTTGAAATTCGATAGCTGCTCTATAAATGCAACATTAGGTTGATCTTCAAGAGAATATTCAAACTTAGCCCGTTCTTAGGCAAAGAGACTAGCCATACAAGCCTTACGGTGATGCATCCTTCTGTGGGCTTCCCCTAGGTTCATATTTGAAATTTATTTACCTAGCAAAGTTGCATGAGTAGAATTATGTAGGACAATAGAATCTAAACTCAACGAAAACTTAGCCCAAGCCTTTCTTTTTCCTTGCCAATTTTGGAAAAAATCCCATCAATGAGATTTTGAAAGGAAAATTCTTATAATACCATGCAGCATGGAACTATTCTTGGAAGCAAATTCACTATGTTTCTTCCCCAAATTTTGATGTAGGAGAAATACTCTCCAACATACCAATCACTGTGTAGCGTAATCAATGCTCTGGTTCTCTCAGAAAATGTCAGAGCGTCAACCTTGAAGGTTTATGATACATAGAACCAAGGAACTTGTCACAAATCTCGTACAACCGAGGGACAAAATTGTCCTCCCACATATCAAAATAGTAAATATGTATTGGAAGGGAATCCTTCTGCCAATTCCAACCTAGGGCGTGAAAGGCATAGGTTGAGCAGAAAATGTCCATTACATACCCTGATATGAAAAATGTTGGCTCCATATTGGCTGTGGTATTCTGATACTTTTCAATTTCCTCCTTCATATTCACAAATAAAATTTGTACCCAATTAAATGACTCACCTGTAAGTAGAATGTGATGGGTTGCCAGAACCCATTCAACATTAAACAGTGAGCAATCTGATGACCCATACAAATGGATGAACATGGCCGCAACCAACTAATATGGTTCCCTGAAACAGGAAACGAGATAAGAATTACCCGACCAGGGAGCAAACTCAGCTGGATTTTCCATCCAAGATTTCACTACCTCCTCATAATTGATGCGGGAAATGGCTTCATCAAGAAACTTGGAGCTCAGGAACTGTTTGGGAGGATCAAGTGCATAAGCCTTGGAAAAAGTGTTTGGGTGGAAAGAGGCGACAAAGGTACCAATATGGTCGTTAAACATACGGTCGTTAGGCTTAGCATGATCCAATTCCCACTTAATCGTGTCTCTATAGGGCATAAAAGGAGGTCTTGCAGCAATGAGGTGGAGTTGTGAATTGTGAATACTTAGATAGGTGGGCATGTCATGGGGAACAGTCGATAAATCATAATTATTGAAAATGGAGTAAATTATTGACCAGTCTCGATGCAGGGTTACAGAGACATGCCCACTAGTATCTTGAATACTCTGACGTTGGGGTCTTTTCTTTTCTACTCCTGCAGAGCAATTTTCAACCTTGTGTTTCTCTGTGTAGCAGACGCCATTTCTGTTCGAAATTTAGCAAACATGGTTAAAATATTACTACAGTCTAGAAATAACAGAATAAATGATCATGAAGGGTAACAATTACCGGTAGTAAGCTTTGAAAACCATAGAATTCGTGAGCTCGAGCGAGAAAAATACACAATAAAAATCTTCAAGTGCAGTAAAAACGTAGGTGAAAATGGTAAAAAATTCATAAATTTGAACATACTAAATAGCCCAAATCTTAACGGAAAAACATATCTAAACCATATATCTAACATAAACGGACGACCGAGATCAAGGCGAGAAACTAAAATGCGGTAGTAAAAAGTTAGAAAAGTTTGGATTTTATCATTTCTGCCTTACGCAATCCACCTTCAGAAATAAATTTATTGAACGTGGAAAATTATTGAAGTTATGTGTTCCACATTCCGCATAGGCTGAAAATGGAAAGTGGAAAAATAAGAAAACAAAAAAGGTGCAACAAATGATTTTTCCGGCTTCCGCATTCCGCATTGTGGAAAGAAGAAGCTGGGAAGAAAAATAAAGGTTTTATTTTGAATAAGTGATTTCATATTTCCACATTCCGAATAGCGGAAAGCGAAAGTAAAAAAAAAACATTTTTATTGAATGAAAAACGACAATCCCGCGATCCGCCTTAGCAGAAAGCAGAATTCAGAAAAAACGATTTCCTGAAAACCTAAAAAAAAAGGATTTCCATGACCTTCCTTAGCAGAAAGCGAAATACGGAAAGAGGAAACACAAAATAATACTTATAAAAATAAAAAGGTGCTTCTGAAATCAACAAAACCCAAAAAACAAGGCTAACGAGGAAATTTTATTAAGTCAAAAACATGATATTTACATTTTAAGGATTCCCATAACAAGATCATGTCTTCAAAATCCAATTAGAAATTTAATGGGGCTCCCATTTTGATGGCTCAAAATGGGATCTGTTGCAGCCAACAACAAATGGAAACTCATTGGGAGAAGCAGTTATCTCTGTACAATTTTACATAAAAAAAATTTCAAAGAAGATATGTCAGTGTGAAAAGGTATTGAGTTTATAATCGAACAGTAAACCCTATAAGAATACAACCAGATTTAGTAGAGAAAAATATACAATTGACATATTACAAATCCATAACCACTGATAGTGATACTTGACAAATGAAAAACGTTAAAAGAACTGAGGTACTCCTGCAAATAAGATGTCAGTGATGAAGGCATTTTTAGGTAAGCTTCTTGAAAAACCTTGAATCTATGTCATGATCTTCAAACCATCAATCACCTTGAATATGGGTTTATTTAGAATGTATGCAACAAATATTTTTCTTTCTTTCTTTTCTCTTCATCTTTTCTCTTGTTTTTTTTGTAATATGAAAACTAAGTTGTAACAAGACCACTTCCTTGGTAAGGAAAAATGCCACACATAGTTCTTACCTTGAAACTGAACAAGCTAGCTCTGTAAAGAGACTCCTTGTCTTTTGTTTTTTACAACAAAAGAAATTACCATGGTCAGGTAACCACCTATTAGTAATTTAAGTCAAAGTAAGGTCCATGAACATGGTCAAGCTGGCTTGTGATAAGACCCCCTATCCTTGAATACAACAAGTTGTATCTTAAATAATTAGAAAAGAATTTACAAATGGAAATTGCAATCCATTACACTGGGTTGGGAACCAACTGATGGTAATGTCATTCACTGAATATGTCTATGAACATGATAGGTTGGCTTGTGATAAGACCCTCTATCTTGCAGCTTACACTTATTGGGGTAACTTTATTAATTACAAGGTGATCAAGGTGAGACCAGAAGTGAACATAGGTCAAAAAAGGTATTATAGATGTGCTACCAACAATCACTGAAAAATATGGAAATAATATAAAAGTACTCCTAACAACTCAATCATTATTATGAGGACGGATAAATATAGTGATCACTGGAAATGAAGATTCAATGTGAAAAGGTCAGCATAGATTCCAGATTTCCTTCTTATAAAGATACTAATATGGGTATAAACTAAGTATAAATTTATGACAAAGCCCAATTAATTTTTTTTAGTGAAAACGTAATAGGGATAAACCACTTTTCCCAAATGCCACTAGCTATTTTAAGCAAACAATGTTTTGTAAAGAAAAGAAATCAGAAAGAAATCAAGCCAAATCATAAATAAAAGAAATTCAATCCAAACCACACCTTATATATAGGTAAGTGAAACTTACCTCAAGAAAAATACTTCTTGAGGAGCTGGACATTTGTTGGATAGTCCTCAAAAAGACCCTCCAACGTTTGTAAGCAGACAATACCAGGGCCGATCTTTTATGTAACAATGAACATCCCTAACCATAGACGTTGAAACTTTGTATAGTCTCGTTTGTCCTTGTGGGGTTTGTCCCACTTAAGTATCAGATCCCCAATCTAAAACTCATGATTGGTGGAAGACTTATCATTGGACCATATTTTCACCAATTGTTGGTAATCATATATGTGTTCCTATATTTCTCCCTCTCCTCTTCTAATTTAAGAAGAGTATCGATTCGGTCTTGTAGAGGGGAGGATTCATCTTCATGTGAACAATATTGTGCAATATGTAATGGTGGGAGGAGAATGTTCCATGAAAAGACAAACTCTTTACCTTAAACCAAGCAGTAGGGAGAATTTCCAATGGAAACTTTAGGAGTAATCTTGTCTTCCCATAAAGCATTAAAAAGATTTGTATGCCAATCTCTGTGGCTGTTAGCCATAGTCTTCTTCAAGCTTTTGATCAAATTCTTATTTGAGGATTCTGTCAAGCCATTACCCTGTGGGTAATAATTAGCAGAATACTTTACTTTTATCCCCTTTTCAATGGCATACTGAGTAAGATCAATTGATTTAAAGTAGGAGGCATTGTCAAAAACCAAATATTCAAGCACTCCAAACCTGGTAAGGATGTTACTCTCCAAAAAGGATATGACTGAGTTGGTGTTAGCAACCTTTAGTGGGATTTCTTCTACCCAACGAGTGAAATAATATGTTGCAGTTAGAATATACTTATGTTGAAACGTGGAAGAAGGAGTAATTGGACAAAAAACATCTAGTGCCCATTGTTGAAATGGGTACTTGATAGTGACAAGTTGAAGGGGAAAAGTTGGCTTCTTCAATTTGCGAGCACATCTTCATCAAGGCTCACATTTTCTGACAAAGTTATAGGCATCTTTAAACAACATGGGACAATAATAATTTTCGCTTAATACCTTGTCATCTATAGTTTGTCCTGAGAAGTGTCCACCCGCAAGCCCTGCATGCATGTCAACCAAAAGTTTATTAGCTTTCGGTTTTTCAAGGAACCTAAGAAAGACACCATCATAATTTTTTCAAAACAACACATTATCAATAAACTGATAGAGTGTTTCTTTAAGTCTCAAATTCCTGCACTTTTTGAAATCGATGTTTGGATGGGGATACCTGTGATTAAGATAAAATATAATATCGACATACCATTCTAATGACAGAGCAGAAATAACATCAATATTTTCAGTTGGCATATATTCCTCATGAATGCATTGTCGTTCATGCTCTGGAACATTTGATTAGGCTGCCAATAAACATAAACCCTTCCCTTTTACTATCTTGGCAGGTTTTATCTCCAAGTCATACTCTTGGAGCGCAGTCATCTAGTGAACTCTTTTCTCTCCCAACTCCTTTTGGATAACACGTTTCTTATAGCTGCATACGGGACTATCACCTTTGTCTTTGACTTCAACAGATAGGTCATGAAATGTTTCATAGATTTGTAAATATTATTGGCTTTCTTGTCTACCTTTGTATTAATTGAATTCGGCTCCTTTGAATGTAGAGCTCATGAAAGACACTGGGATCTCTACTTCCTCTTCAGTTTTCTGTGTAAGCTTGGCGACATAAGAAAATTCATTAGAAAAAGTGTATAAAATGAAGTCTTTCAAAAAACAGGCAGTATTAATGCAAGAGTCTCCATTATAGCCTTCTTAATATTCTTGAACACATATTTCTGAATGGTATACCACTTAAATATCGCATCGTTCTTAACCATGTCCTGAAGTGGTATGGCAATATGTACAACATTGGGAACAAACCTCCTTACAAAATTAATCTTTCCAATGAAAGATTGTATAGCCTTCTTTGAACTAGGGAGACCAATTTAGCAATTGCTTTAACCCTCTATGGGTCAATTATCATCCCTTCCTTAGAAACAATAAATCCCATAAGAGTCCCTTCTGTGAATAAAAAAACCGATTTCTTTGGATTCAAAGATATCCCATACTTTCTGCATCTATCGAAAACTTTCCTTAAAGCTAATAAGTGATCACGTCATTTTTTTGTAAAAATAGTAATATCATCTAAATAAGCAACGATAGAATTCTGTAACAAACCTCTGAAAGATATGTCCATAGCTCTCTGAAAAGTCACACCGGCATTAATTATCCCAAAAGGCATTCTCCTGTAGGCGAAGGTGCCCCAGGGTGTTTTGAAGGAAGTATTCAACTGGTCGGAGTTTGTAACTAGAAACTGATTATATCTTGAAAATCCATCGAGAAGAGAAAACATTTCCGCACCCAAAACTATTTGCAAATTTTGTTCCATGGATGGAACATTATAGTTATCCTTTTCGAATGCCCTATTGAGATTTCTAAAATCCACACACAATCTGATTTCTCCACTTTTCTTGCAAACATGAACCAAATTGGAAATCCACTCTCTGTATCTGACGGGGAATATAATTTTGGCTTTCAAGAGCTTGTCAACCTCTTTCTTTATAGACGGTTCAATGCTTGGAAGCATCTTTCTCATCTTTTGTTGATAAGGTCTTGCATCAGTCTTTAGGGGTATATTGTGTTGCATAATGGAAGAATCAAAGGTTTTAAGGTCACCATAGGTCCATGCAAGAACATTTTTGTATTCTTTGCATAATTTCACTAAATCTCTCTCCTCTTCAAGAAAACAAGCAATCCCTCTATTTATGAGTTGATGGTTTTGCTCAGTACCCATATTAACAGTCTTATGATTTAGAGTGGAACTTTGTGTTTTGCAATTTGGATTTCCTTTGAACTTATCTTCCAAATCATAGATTCTCTCTAGATTGAGGACTGACTTAGGAATCAAATTAGAAGGAAAGGTATTATCAAATAGAGTTTTTTCATGTTCGACTTCATCTATAGAAAAATATTTGAAATTATCCTAAGCTGCGTGGAATTCTAATATCTGGACATCATCATCAAATATATTCCAACTAGTAACTTTATCATGTATATAAGGCATGTACATAAGTTCTATGGAAAAGGTATCGGGAGCGAGGCCTTCAGGTGGGATGAGACTTGATGCGGTATTGGCTAATAGGTTCGCATAAAAATTTTGCAATCTCGAGACATATTTGATGTTAAATGCTTTGAACGAGCTTGTCATGACCCTTGTTAATTTCTGATAATTCAAAAGATGGGGGGATAAACAATGGATCTGATTCTTACCTATTTAACTACGATTTCTGAGTCTCCATAACATTGAATAATGTCATCTCCCAATTCTATGTATTTCTTGAGCCCTTGTACCAAGGCTTCATATTCCGCAATGTTATTTGTGCAATGAAATTCTAGTATGCAAGCGATCATCCATTTGGTACCTTTGGGATCGATAAGCATGCAACCTACACCGGAACCATCCTTGGAATTATATCCATAAAAAAAGAGTGTCCATGATGACAAATCTAATCTAAAATTTCTATTAACATCATATACATTATATACAATTTCACTAGAAAATAGAATAACTTTACAATTATTGATTTTCGACAGTCTATCAATATTCTGATTGGGGAAGTGTCAGCAGGTATATCACCAAAGTAAGAGTCAAGGGTGTGTTGTTCAACGACTATGTTCACAAAGACTACTGGTTTAGATGGATCATTGAGATTCATGACTATCTGCTTCATGAGAGGCTCTTTATTGATATTTATCTTACTAGGCCTCCCATTGTATGGAATCCACAAATAGGACCAGTCTGTAGCAAAATATCCTTTCAGTTTCTCAGACCAGTCTCTTCTTAACCACATTACATATGTCTTAGGAATATTAGCTACTATTATATCTACTGTCTGGTGTATTTTGGGATCAACAGACAATGTTAAAAGAACATTTTTTAGCTCCTCTAAGACTTTTACTATGGATCTATCTAACTACACTATATGTGTAGGACAAAACTCCCATGTCGTATTTAAATTTCTACACACACACAGGCATAACATTTGAGGATGTCCCTAAATCAGTCATACAATTATGGACGTTTCTATTGAAAATCTCAATAGTCAGCAAGAATGGTGGGGCTCTTTTTGTACCAGACGTTTGAGACTCAGGCTTTGTACAAATTTGTAAGTTATGATTCTGAGCTTCTATAGACTTATTCAATACCATATTCTTAGGTAAAATTTCTCTAATGGATGGTATATTGAGAAGTTCAAACAAAGAGATATTAGATTTGGCCCTCTTTAGATCGTCTGCTAAACTATATTCAACTTCGGGGATTGCCTTTTCTTTTACTGGGACTGCTTTACCTATTCCCTGAGAAGATTTCATTGGTGCAGTGTCTTCTGATGCTAAGCCTTTGCTCCTCGTGTTGTAGGAATGTTGCAGATCAAAAAAGATTCTGTATCTTCCTCCTCTTCTTCTTCTTCTGCCATAGGCAGCTCTGAAAAACAATTGATAGTATTCACATATGGAGCATGTTCATCAGTAGGAGGCATAGTTTATGTAAGTTCCTATCTAGCATCATTTTGTACAGTTTGAGTAGTGGAAGTTAAGTCTTTAAATATAGAATAGATATTGTCATAGGTGAGTGTTTCCCTAGGGTTTGAGGGAGGTTGGTTTAAAGGAGGATGGTAAATATTTCTAGGTGGTGGCCTTTCCTGACCCCTATTGTTTCCCTGGTTATCACTACTAGCTCTTTTCAAATCTACCATGTCATTGGAAATATTTTGTAACAACTTCTTGATGTTATCCATCTCATAAGGGTATTTGTTTAAAGTAGTGGATTTAAAAACATGCTCTTGCCTTCTTCAGGATGTCAAAGTTTGTTTTGGTTCTTGGTCAGGATTGTCTTTGTGACCATACATATCCTTTTCTACTATAACAGCCTCCACAAAGGCTTGTTGTAGAGTTGTCTTATGAGCACGTTTGACCCACATAGAAATGGTCATATGTAAACCCTTAATATAGTAGTCTATTAATATTCCTTCAGTAGGAAGGACTGTTACAGGAATCCCGTTCTTCAGACAGGAAAACATTTGGTTGAAATATTTAACTCCTTCCTTTGATTTTATCCCGAGAGAAGACAATTATATGACAAGGTCTTCTTGGGTACTATCATCTCCAAAATTTTGGAGGAATAGTGCCTCAAATTGTTTCCAAGAATTGATAGAAGAAGCCTTCTAAAGAAAAACACCAAGTCAATGTTGTTGGAGGTTTTGCTGCCACGGGGAGACTGTTAGAGTATTTGCAGTCATATGGAAAACATATCATAGTGTGATATGGTTGTCAATGATGGAAACATAGTTCCAAGCATGATCTAGATGAACATAGGACTCAGAAGAATCCATGGCTTGTGTAGCTGTTGGCACAAAATAATTCCAAGCATGATCTAGATGAGCAGAGGACTCAGAAGAATCGATGGCTTGTGTAGCTGATGGCACAACATAATTCTAAGCATGATCCAGATGAGCAGAGGACTCAAAAGAATCCATGGCTTGTGCAGAGATCTGATGGACATGAATGAATCCACAAAAGAAATCAACGGTCGGGAGAAAATCTAGAAATTTTGAAAGGTAATCGGATGAACAAATCTGGCGGTTAGGACTGAACCCGCACAAGAAATAGATGGTGAAAAAACCAGAAAAGAGAAAATCCAAAAGTTCGAGAATAAGAAAAGTTAGATTTCTGATTTTCAAAGTCGGAAAGAGGAAAACGGAAAGCGGTAGAACAAGAAAGGATTAAGGCTAGAAGTTGGGTTTTCCAATCTCGAAGTATGGAAGTTGGAAGTGCGGAAATCGGATAGAGGAAAGTGCAATGCGGGATAACATGAAAGGACTAAGGTTGGAAGTTGGGTTTTATGATCCCGAAGTCCAGAAGTCAGAAGTGTGGAAGTCGGATAGTGGAAGCAGAAAGTGGGAGAAAAGGAAAGGACTAAGGATGGAATTTAGTTTTCTAATCTCGAAGTCCGGAAGTTGGAAGTGCGGAAGTGAGAAAGTGGAAAGTAGAAAGCGGGAGATCAAGAAAGGACTAAGGCTGGAAGTTGGGTTTTCCAATATCGAATTCCAGAATTTGGAAGTGTGGAAGCCGTAAGTGCGGAAGTCAAAAGTTAGAAATTATGGAATTTGTTCAAACAAATGTTGAAAAATTGAGGTCCGCATCCCGCATCGGATCTCAGATCGACGGTCGAGAAATGTTGCACAATAAATTGACGTTGCAGATTGATTATGCAGAAAAGGATGGGTGGACGCAGTTCGTTTGAATTCAGAACACTGGTTAGTAGAGAGGTCGTATGAAATAAACGGTGCAGAATCGAAAGTGTGGAAACTCTGATTTGTTGTAGAAAATGACAAGTGCAGAAGAAGCCAAATTGTGGAAAAATGCGTTGCAGAAAATCATAATTGCTCAGCGATTGGAATCCTTATCAGTCTTAAGGCATCGAACAGTTTTGATCATCTATGCAAAGGGTTAGTCAGGTATATGACCAAGTAAAGGGTTTACAGATTGAAATTTATAAAAGGATGTGCGTGATGAATGAAGGTGAGTGCTCTCTGCAGAAAAAGAAGTTGATGCATGGATCGTCAATAAAGTGAGAATTGCAGAATGAAAGAGGACTCTTAATATCCAGAATGAAGATAATGAGGGGAACCAAGGTGCATAAATCTGGAAGAAGATCATAACATAGTTGGTATGCAATGTTATATTTGTTTTTTTGAATATTGTACTATGCATGTTTTAAGTCTGAGAAACAAGGGTGGAAGGGTGGTGCTAGGGAAAAATGTTTGTTTTCTTTGTACAAGTTGGAGCCTGTACACGTGGAAGTTGGTGCTTCCACCCGGTTGTAGTTGGAGAATTTTATTTTAGTGGGTGCTAGAAAAAC
The DNA here is from genome assembly GCA_001517045.1 of Pseudotsuga menziesii. NCBI lineage: Eukaryota > Viridiplantae > Streptophyta > Pinopsida > Pinales > Pinaceae > Pseudotsuga > Pseudotsuga menziesii. The sequence goes on along the minus strand of LPNX010124945.1, from coordinate 663,888 downwards.
ATGAGAATTGGTGCTCTCTGCAAGAAGGAATTTGTAAAATAGAGTTTGCAGCCTCATTTGAGTAGGTTCTCAAATAAAGTGAATATTTGTCTATTTCTATCATCTGCGTGTGATTGATAAACATCATCTCAGCTATTGTACTTGCTGTAATATCATAAATAAATCTGAAATCTGTAATAATGGTTTAAATCTTGAATTTTTTTTTTAAGATTTAGAATTAACTGATTCACCCCCCTCTCAGTTATTTGAGTAATTTCAAGAATTGGTATTAGAGCAGGTTCCTTTTGTCTAAAGGTAGATATGAAAGCTTAAACATGACTAGTTATGAAGGGACTTCATCACAAAAGGTTCCTCTATTTGATAGAACCAATTTTTTCTTTTGGAAGGTTAAAATGAGAACCTATATAATGTCCTTGGGAGCTAATGTGTGGGATTTCGTACAGACTAGCTATGTAAAGCCAATTGTGCTAGCCTCCAGAGATGACAAGCTGGAATTTAGTTTTAATGCCAAGGCAATGAACTCTATCCTGAGTGGTCTTGCAGAGGACAAATTTGTTAAAGTAATGCACCTTGAATCTACGAAAGAAATGTGTGATAAGCTTGTAAATAGTTATGAAGGAAATGAAAAGGTAAAGGATGCCAAGCTTCAGACATATAGACTAAAATTTGAACAGCTGAAGATGAATGAAGATGAGACGGTCAGTAATTATTTCCTAAGAATAGAAGAAACTATAAATTCCATGAAGGGTCTTGGTGAAAATTTTGATGAATCCTTCTTAGTTCAAAAAATTCTAAGATCTTTGCCTAAAATATTCAATCCTAAAGTCTCAGCATTAGAAGAACTGAGTGATCTAAAAACTCTACCTATGGACCAAATCCTAGAAATTCTGGCAGCCTATGAAATGAGGATTGGTAAAGACAAATCCACCACTAGAGAATCTTCTTTTAAAGCAAATAAGGACGTTGATTCTGAAATGGATGTAGTTGAGGAAAAAATTGTGATGAGGATGAAGAAAGGTTCAGGAAAATACAAAGGAAAAATTCCCTTTAAATGTGTTAAAATAGGTCATTTCTCTTCCAAATTTCCTCTCAATCATAAGAGGAAAACCTCTGATGATGATGAAGGTTATTCTTTCAATAAATGTGGTAAAGAGGCTAAACACAAAAAGAAAATCTTGTGTGTAAATGATGTTGACTCTTTAGAAGAAATTGACAGTGATTCATCTAGTGAAGATGAAGTGAACAAATTTATGCTTATGGCCATAGATGATATTGGAAATGAATGTCTTGAAAGTGATCTGAATGAGGAAGAAGCCATGGTGGACATGGAAGGGGAACTAATCAGTGCTCTGGCGGAAATTGACAGGCTCATATTAAAGAAAAGAAAATAAAAATAGTCACTGGTGTAGTATGAAAAGAATGGAAAAAAACCAAGTGAAGACATTGCCCTGCTGAAATTGGAACTAGAAGAAGCAAAGAAGATAGAAGAGCGTCTCATACAACAATTAAAAGAAGGCAAAAAGAGATGTGAAGATTTGGAAGTAGAAGTACTGGTAGCTAGGAAAGAGTTGAAGAAATTTCAAGCTTTGTACCTCCAGAATCTGTCCAATATCAAGGCTTCAGAGGATTTGAACAACATTCTCAGCAAGAAAAGGTCCCCATAGGTAAAAGCAATTCTTGGATACGAATAAGGTGCATGCGGCAAGCAGTCAAAATGTGAACCTACTATGCAAACAAAAGGAAATGAGGAAAGTACAAGAGTCAGAAATTCAGATCAAAATTATAAACCAAAGAATGTTTAGAAACATAGTCAACAAAAGGAAATACCTCCAAGATTAAGGTACCAATTTTTTTTCTATGTTTACTATTATTGTTGCTATAATTTTGGTCACAAAGCTGCAAATTGTGCATTTAATTTTAGAAACGTGCAATCAAGGAACATTCAAGGGCTACAACATAGAACAAGAAAGTCAGCAAGCAAAGAAGAACTGCATACAACTCATAGAATAACTCGTGATATAAATAACAATCCTTTTAATTTGATGTACACTGAGCCATAGTGTTATGTTTGTCACAAATTTGGACACAAGTCTTCAAACTATAATCTAAAGGATTACAAAACGGAGCCAAGATTGATTTACTCTGCTAGAAGCAATAAAGTTTGGAAGAAGAAAGAAGATAACCAGTGTGGCTTAGTCCTTTCTTTTGAAAAGAAAAAAGGCCCCTGGTAGATTTACAGTGGATGTTTGAAATATATGAGTGGTGATAAAAGTAAATTTTTGTCCCTAAGTGAAAATAAATCAAGAAATGTAAATTTTGGAAATGATGCCCCAGGGAAGATCAAAGGAAAAGGAATGGTCAAGTTGAGTAATGACAAAGGGAAATCCCAAGATGTGTTGTTTGTGGATGGATTAAACATAATCTTCTTAGTGTCAGTCAGATTTGTGACAAAGGATGTGAAGTTGTTTTCACTTCTAAATATTGCAAGATAAAGTCTGTACCCTCAGGACAATTGGTTGCAAAAGGTATAAGAATTGAAAACAATGTCTATGTCTTGAAAGAAGAACAAGAAGAATGTCATCTAAGAAAGTATGATGAAAGTCAGATTTGGAATAGGAGACTTGGGCATTTAAGCTTTGATCATATAATAAATCTTGTGAACAATGGGGCAGTAAGAGATATTCCAAAGAAATCAAAACCACATGACTCGGTTTGTAAGCCCTATTAAATGGGGAAATGGACTCGCACACTATTTAAATCCAAGAACTTCACATCAACAGACAAACCACTTACGTTAGTACATATGGATCCGTTTGGACCATCAAGAAAAGAAGGCACAAGAGGAGAAAGATATTTTATGTTGGTCATTGATGATTATTCTAGACTTACATGGGTTGATTTTTTGAAATAAAAATATGAGGCACTTGAAAAGTTCAAAACTTTTAAGGTCCTGACTGAGAATCAAATAGGAAAAAGACTAAAGGCAGTAAGATATGATAGAAGAGGAGAATTCTATTTAGGAGACTTCAAGGGGTTTTGTGATAAAAATGGAAGGAAGAGAGAATACACTATTCCAGGGACCCCACAATAGAATGGAGTTGTTGAGAGACAAAATAGGCCAGTACAACATATTGAAAGGTCAATGATGAATGAAAACAATATTTCTTAGATATACAAGGTAGAGGCAATTCACACAACTATTCATATTCTTAATAAATCTCACCTAAAGCCGAACAGTGATAAGACTCCTTATGAACTATGGTTTGGAAGACTTTCTTCTATCAAACATTTTAAAGTATTTGGAAGTAAATGTTATATCAAAAATAATGATGAACATCTTAGGAAATATGATGACAAGGATGATGAAGGTATCCTCTTAGGATATGTTGCAAGCAGTAAAGGGTATACGTGTTATAATAAGAAGATGCACAGATTGGTTGATTGTATTGACATCAAGATTGATGAAGGAATCAATATGAGAGACATTCAAATAAGCAGTGTTGAACCAGATACATAAGATACAGTTGAAGTTAAAGAAAAAAATGTCCAAGAATCAGAACAAGAAGATTCAGATTCAGATGATGAACATACAAACACTCGGGTAGATTCAAGGCAGTAGATAGAAACAAACATTAGAGGAAATTTCAACTCAAAATGGGCCTCCTAAAATGAATTAATAAAATAATATTTATTAATTTTGGAGGAAGAAAAGAAAAAAACTACTTTTTTGTTTGTATTTTTGACATATCTCCCTGTGTTTTTACTCAAATTTCGATCATGAGAGCTCGTTGGATGCGGAATTAAATTCCGCATCCAAAAAGTACCCACTCGGCATACTTTTGACGGACCTCGCTACCCCAAAAACAAGAAATACTTGAAAAAACGGAATGATGATGTCATCATTCCATTTTTTCAAGTATTTCTTTTTTTCGGGGTAGCGGAGTCCGTTAAAAGTATGCAAAGTGGGTACTCGTTGGATGTGGAATTTAATTCCACATCCAACGAGCTCTCTCGATTGAAATTTGAGTAAAAACACAGGGATATATGTCAAAAATACAAACAAAAAAAGTAGTTTTTTTAATGATACCTATCCCCAAATTTATACTAAAAAATTGTTTAAGACCTATACGGTATTTCAAATTTAAAGAAATTTCATTGGCTAACACATGATGACATGGAAGTTGAATAAAAGTTAAAAGGCCCATTTTGAGTTGAAATTTCCTCTAATGATCACCTTCCATCATAGTTTAGAATAATCATCTCAAAAGTCAGATAATTGGAGATGTGATTAAATGAGTGCAAACAAGAAGAAAGTTGATTAAAGCTTCAGAACAAATCTCATATTGCTTTCCTATTTATGATGGAACCTAAGAATTTTGAAGAGGCTAGTGATGATGAAGATTGGGTTAAAGCCATGAATGAAGAGCTTGATCAAATTGAGAGAAATAACACTTTGGAGTTGGTTCCTATACCTATAGATAAAAAGGTAATAGGATCCAAGTGAGTGTTTAAAAACAAGATGAATGAACAAGGATAAATTGTAAGGAATAAATCTTGATTAGTTTGCAAAGGGTATGCCCAAGTTGAGGGTCAAGAATTTGATAAAACTCTTGCACCATTAGCATTATTGGAAGCCATCAGGATGTTTCTTGCCTATGCTACTCATCAGAACTTCAAATTTTATCAGATGGATGTTAAGCCAGCCTTTATCAATGGAGATCTGGAAGAAGAAGTCTATATAGAGCAACCTGAAGGATTCTAGCTGATAGATAATTCTGAAATTGTCTGCAAATTAAAGAAGGCTCTATATGGATTGAAACAAGCACCCATATCCTGGTATCATAGACTAGACAAATATCTACAAGACAAAGGTTTCAAGAAAGGTATTGTTGATAGTAACTTGTATATTAAATCTGAAGGTGATAATCTATTAATAATTTTGGTGTATGTGGATGACATTATATTTGGATGCACTAATGATTCTTCTGTGTAGTGGTTTCCTAATGCCATGCAATCTAAGTTTGAGATGTCAATTATAGGAGAAATGTCATAATTTCTTGGTATTTGTGTTATCTAGGATCATGAAGGCTTATTTCTCTCCCAAGAGAAGTATTTGAAGGAGATGTTGAAGAAATTTCAAATGGAAGACTCATCACCTACCAGTACACCTATGGTTGTTGGGTGTAAACTTAGAAAATATGATCCCTCACTAGATATAGATTAGAGAACATATCGGTCAATGAAAGGAAGTATCTTATACATCACAGCATCGCATCCTGATATCATGCAAGTTGTGGGAATGGTAGGAATATTTTAGTATGACAATAAGCAAAGTCATCTGGTGGTTGTAAAAGGGATATTAAAATATTTGAAGGGCACAATGACTTATGGTCTCTGGTATCCCACGAATCAAAATATTCAGTTAACTGCATATCCAGATGCTGATTGGGAAAACTGTTTGGATGAAAGGAAGAGCACAAGTGGAGGTGCATTATTCCTGGATGATTCTTTAGTTGCATGGCTGAGTATGAAGCAAGGATCAATATCCTTATCCACTACATAAGTTGAGTACATTACTGCTGCCACCTACTATACACAAATTCTCTAGATGATTCAGACACTGGAATACCTGAAGGTTTGAATATGATGACCCCATTCCTCTCCATTGTGATAATACCAGTGCCATTAGTATGTCCAAAAATCCAGTCCTTCATTCCAAGACCAAGCACATACCGATTAAGTATCACTTATTAAGGGAGCAGGTTACAAACATAGTAGTTCAATTGAATTTTATTGGTTCTTCAGAACAAACTGTTGATATCTTCACTAAACCCTTACCAAAGACACAGTTTGAGTACCTACGCCAGAAGCTAGGTATCATATCATATTCCAAATAATTTGGTCACTTTGATAGGGGGAGCTGTGCTATAGAGTTTTCTTTGAGCTTGATGTCAAAGGGGGAGAAATTGCTTCTACTACAGATGATGAATAGTTCGTGATTACTAGTACAACATGCATCCAGAGGTTGAAGATTGCCATCAATTCCAAAAGGGGAGATTGTTGGAGGTTTTGTTGCCAGGGGGAGACTGTTGGAGGATTTTCGGTCATATGGAAAACATATCATAGTGTGATATTGTTTTCATTGATGGAAACATAGTTCTAAGCATGATCTAGATCAACAGAGAACTCAGAAGAATCCATGGCTTGTGCAGCTGATGGAAAAATATAATTCCAAGCATGATCTAGATGAGCAGAGGACTCAGAAGAATCCATGGCTTCTGCAGAGATCCGATGGACAGGAATGAATCCACAAAAGAAATCAACGATTGGGAGAAAATATACAAAGGCTGAAAGGTAATCGGATGAACAGATCCAACGGTCGAGAGTGAACCCACACAAGAAATCGATGGTGCGAAAAGAAGAAAAGAAGAAATACAAAAGTTCAAGAATAAGAAAAGTTAGATTTTTTATTTCTGAAGTCGGATAGCAGAAAGCAGAAAGCGGGTGAATAGGAAAGGACTAAGGTTGGAAGTTGGGTTTTCCTATCCCAAAGTTTGGAATTTGGAAGTGTGAAAGTCATATAGTGGAAAGTGGGAGAACCTGAAAGGACTAAGGTTGTAAGTTGGGTTTTTCGATCTCGAAGTTTGGAAGTCGAAAGTGTGGAAATCAGATAACAGAAAGAGGAAAGCAGGAGAACAAGAAAGGACTAAGGCTGGAAGATATTTTTCCAATCCCGAAGTCTGGAAGTCACAAGTGCGGAATTTAGAAATCAGAAATCAGAAAGCGTGAGATCAGGAAAGGACTAAGGCTGGAAGTTGGGTTTTCCAATCCTGAAGTCCAGAAGTCGGAAGTTTGGAAGCTAGAAGTGTGGAATTTGGAAATAGGAAGTCGGAATTCAGAAATTTTGGAATATTTTCAAACAAATGTTGAAAACCCAAGGTCTGCATCCCACACCAGATCTCAAATCGATGATCGAAAAATGTTGCACAATAAATCGACGATGCAGATTAATTATGCAGAAAAGGATAGGCGAAAGTAGTTAGTTTGAGTTCATATTAACTATTAGTAGAGAGGTCGCATAAAATCAATGGTGCGGAATCAGAAGTGTGGAAACTCTGATCTGTTGCAGAAAATGACAAGTGCGGAAGAAGCCAAATGGCAGAAAAATGCATTGCAGAAACTCATAGTTTCTCAGCGATTGGAGTCCTTATCAGTCTTAAGGAATCAAATATTTTTTATCATCTATGGAAATGGACCGTCAGGTATATGAACAGGTAAATGGTTTACAGATTGACATTTATAAAAATATTTGCATGATGAATGAAGGTGATTTATCTCTGCAGACAAAGAAGTTGATGCATGGATCGTCGGTAAAGTGAGAATCGCAGAATGACAAAGGACTCTGAATATCTAGAACGAAGATAATGAGGGGAACCAAGGTGCTTAAATCTACAAGAAGATCAGAACAGAGGTTGTATGCAATGTTATATCTATTTTTCTTAATATTGTACTGTACATGTTTTAATTCTGAGAAACAAGGGTGGAAGGGTGGTGCTAGGGAAAACTGTTTGTTTTATTTGTACAAGTTGGATCATGTACACATGGAAGTTGGTGATAGAAAAACATTAGAGTTGGTGCTCTCTACAAGAAGGAATTTGTAAGACAGAGGTTGCAACCTCATTTGAGTAGGTGCTCAAATAAACTAAATATTTGTATGTTTCTATCATGTGTGTGTGATAGATAAACACCATCTTAGTTGTTATACTTGCTTCTATATCATAACTAAATCGATAATCTGTAATAATGGTTAAAATATTGAAAAAAAAAATTAAGCTTTAGAAATAACTGATTCACCCCCCCATCTCAGTTATTTGAGTAAGTTCAACAGATGATTGTCCCTCAAAAGAGTAAGGAAATAATCTACATACCACATCCTCAAGAATTACATTCATGAGTCTGATAGCCTGCATGTAACTCTTGATGTGGTCTTTTTCATGGATTCTATCATCTAGATTGAAACTGGAAAGCCATTTCTCATGGTTCTTTGGAAATTTATGTAATTGTCCAGGGATAAGGACTGCATCCAAATCAAGCCAAGGTCTATTAATATTGTTGGCCATTGGTATTTCAAGTGGATCTTCTGAGGATTCTTAGGAAGCCTCATTGTTTGAGGATTCTTCAAATGAAGATGGGGATGAAGGAGGTGGTGTAGGTGGTGGTACTCCAACAAGCTAATTGTTAAGGAGTGGATATTATGGGGTTTGTTTTGTATTTTCTAATGATGGACTAGCTTGAGCTTCGTGGGTTTCTCCTTGTGGAGTGATATTTTGGGTACGCGAAGTAAGAGTCAAAATAGAAGAAGATAAAGCGTTTCTGAGATGACAAAAGGTCTCAGTTCCTTCTTCCACCCTTCCAACAATATCATTAGTGTTTTTCACGATCCACTGTTCAAAAGTAAGAACTCCACTACTAGGTGGGGTGAACATATTTTCAATGGATCTTTCTAAAATCTAGGTGGTAGCGACAAGCGAGTGACCCTCTACAGGATGAGTTGCAGACGTAGAAGATTGAACATAAATTCTAGTGATGATGGGTGATATAGGATGAGGAGGTTTATTGGTGTGTGGTCATGACATATTTCACAATGGACCTCCTTCTAACACCATTTGTTGACGGCCTGGTTTGGAGGTTGCTGGATAAAACTGCAAGGCAATCAATAGAAAGAAAAATTCAAACCGGAAAGGCTTCGAATCAATCCCACGCAGAGATGATCCTATCCCCGAGTTGTTCGGGGTGACTAATTCCTATGTATACAAGGCCTCCACTGCAACAAGGGTTTGCCAGATCAACAAGATCTGTTCTTAGGACAAGTGAGAAAATATTCAAAGTAACCAATTCCTATACTAACTGCTTAAGAAAACTTAAACAGGGTGAAAAATGGACTTAAGATTGGACAGTTGCAAAATATAATAGGAAAATTATATTAACTACTCAATGTACAGATATGCAAATTAAGATCAATCTCTTTAACCAACTTCAAATAAATCTTACAAAAGACATTGCAAAGGCTTATCTAAAGGTTATAGATATACAACATATCCAAGAGGCAATACTAATTGACAAATCAGTACCATAGATCAATAACTAATCATCGACTGTAAAATAGATCACATAGATCAAACAAAGACATTTGTTTAACATACATTCAACATCTCAATTGTGTAAGCAAAATTCAATACATAGATCAAAACATTACTAGATACAACAAATAATTAGCATGCCATAAAAATGTAAGAATGACTAGAATTCATTAAAGACATTTAATGAACAACCATGAAACATAGCATAAAATAACTAAAATTTTATTAACATGCAAAAAAATACAAAGGACAAAAATCACAATCTTTCCTGTTATGCAACTTGACAGTCTGTTATTCAGTATACTCTTAGGATTAATCTCCAAAGTTCCTCATCTACTTAGGAAAACATTTCCCTTTAAATAATAACAAATTTTACAAAAAGAGGAAAATTCCCAAGATGTGGGGTTACAAAATAAAACAATTTCAATATTTTCCAAGGGCGGAATGCCACTTGGCATATAATTCCATCAAAACATCAATATCCTGATACTTCACATGCTCCATGTACACTTGCACTCTTAGGATTTGCGATGCAACCTCCCTCTTCTTGACTTTCTTCCACTCTCCAAGATACACCTATATCCTGACCATTGCAGCGTTAGGTACCTCGATCCAGCTCATGATTTCCTACAAAGTGAGCTAGATTACCCCCTCAATATGCTCCTTAGCTGCAACAAAATTGTTAGATTTTTATCATTCAAGCTAGCATTATCTTAAGATCTTTAACTAAGAGAATAACAAGCACATCAATTAAACATAAGAGACAATGAACACAAAGTTTTTCCTCAAGGAAACCATAAAGGAGAAAACCTCGCAACTTCCTGAGAGATAGAATCTACACCAAAAGAAAAACCCGAAAAATAGTAAGATGATCTATCGATAACAGTAGTCTCTCTCTCTCTTGTCCCAACAACTTCTTCTCTCTCAGTTATGTGCTACAACTGAGTGTGAGTGAGTGTGTGTTAAATAGAGAGGGTCACTCTCTATTTATACTAATTCCTGACTTGACAATAACTCACTAGGGACGAATTCTCTAGGAGAGTCTAATAACCCTAGGGCCCCACAACTACGGGGAATTTAACCCTTGATTAATAGGAGGGTTACCCACAATGACTTTACATGACTTGTTTACATTATTGAATCTCCTGATAGGAACATCGGGGCATGACATGACTCAACCACTTCCCGGAATAAACATCGAGGTACAATACATAAGATATATAAGTGAATACATTCTGAAGTTACAATTACATCAACACTCCCTCTTAACTAGGAAGGTATTATCTCAACACAAATTATCAGCACAAGTCTTCTTCTTGTATGATCTGGATCATCATCGAGTTCTCGTCATCTTCAACTGTATCTAGATCATCACTCAATTTGGATCATCATCACTCGATCTGGGTCATCATTGCTGGATCATCACTGGTCATCATCACGAGTGCTATCTCTTGTTTCTTCTCATCACAAGAAGTTCTACAGAGCTGACCCTTTTTCATTCTAGTTGTAGGCCTAGCCTCCAAGTAGGTCTTCATCTTCTTCAGCACTTATATCTAACCGAGTTAGAAATTCCCACCCAACACTTACATATGACCATGGTCGAAAACTCATTGCAAACCATTTCAGAAGGCTCGGCACTTATATCTCACCATGATAGTGAACTCATCACACATCATGTCAAAAAGGCTCTGCACTTACATCTGACCATGATAGGAAACTCATCACACATCATGTTAGAAAGGCTCTCAGTCCTAGACTGAAATTCCTGGTAACTGACCAGGTGCCTCCATTCTCCCAGATAATTCCATCTCGACACTTAAGTTGAGCTTCAGTCCTAGACTGAAATTCCTGGTAACTGACAAGGTGCCTCCATTTACCAGAGAATGGCATCTCAGCACTTAAGCTAAGCTTGAGTCCCAGACTGAAATTCCTGGTAACTAACTAGGTGCCTCAATTCTCCCAGAGAATGGAATCTCAGCACTTAAGATGAGCTTCAATCCCAGACTGAAATTCTTGGTAACTGAACAGGTGCCTCCATTCTCTGAGAGAATGGAATCTCAGAAATTAAGATGAACTTCAGTCCCAGACTGAAATTCCTGGTAACTGACCAGGTGCCTCCATTCTCCCAAAGAATGGCATCTCAGCACTTAAGTTGAGCTTCAGTCCTAGACTGAAATTCTTGGTAACTGACCATGTGCCTCCATTCTCCCAGAGAATGGAATCTCAACACTTAAGCTGAGCTTCAGTGCCATATTGAAATTCCTGGTAACTAACCAAGTGCCTCCATTCTCCTGGAGAATGGCATCTCAGCACTTAAGCTGAGCTTCAGTCCCAGATTGAAATTCCTGGTAACAGACCAGGTGTCTCCATTCTCCCAGAGAATGGCATCTCAACACTTAAGTTGAGCTTCAGTCCCAGACTGAAATTCCTGGTAACTGACCAGGTCCCTCCATTCTCCTAGATAATGGCATCTCAGCACTTAAGCTGAGCTTCAGTCCCAGACAGAAATTCCTGGTAACTGACCAAGTGCCTCCATTCTCCTAGAGATTGGAATCTTAGCACTTAAGTTGAGCTTTAGTCCCAAACTGAAATTCCTGGTAACTGACCAGGTGCCTCCATTCTCCCAGAGAATGGCATCTCAGCACTTAAGCTGAGCTTCAGTCCTAGACTGAAATTCCTAGTAACTGACCAGGTGCCTCCATTCTCCCAGAGAATGGCATTCAGTGCTTATATCTGATCATGTGAGAACACATCTCACAATCACCTCAGAATGGCTCAGCACTAACGTCTAACCATGGAAGGAACCAATCCTCTCACCATGACAGAATGGCTCAGCCCTAACATCTGACCATGGAAGGAACCAATCCTCTCACCATGTCAGAATGGCTCATGGACTCATCACTTCCCCTTGGAGGGAACCTCGATCTGGAGAACACCAAGCTTCTCCCTGAAGTACTCAAACTTCACTCTGGCCAATGGCTTAGTCAACACATCAGCTATATGTTCGTCGATCGCAACATACTGGAGCTTCATTGCTCCTCTTTGCACCATATCCCTGATATAGTGATATTTGATCTTGATATGCTTCGACTTGTCATGGAACACCAAGTTCTCAGACAACTTCACACAACTCTGGTTGTCGCAATATATAGAAGTAGCATCCAACTAGATATCAAATAAATTAGACAGTAGCTTCCTCAGCTATAATGCCTCACAACTAGCTGAACAAGTTGCGACATACTCTGCTTCAGTTGTACTCAATGCCACACAAGACTGTTTCTTGCTAAACCAAGAGATCACACCTGATCCCATACTGATGCAACACCCTGAAGTGCTCTTCCTATCGATGGCACTGCCTGCCCAATCTGAATCAACATAACCTTCCAAGTTAATTTTCTGATCAACCTTATATTTGAGCCCATAATCAACTGTACCCTTTAGGTACCTCACTGCATGCTTTGAAACCATCAGGTGAACATGTCTCAATGTGTTCACAGAAAAGCAAATATCCGGTCTCGTATTCATCAGGTACATCAAGGAACACAAAATTTGACGATACATCGTGGCATCAACCGAATCTGATGAAGCATCACTTAATAGCTTCAGGTTCGATGCCATAGGTGTGATCATGGACTTGCGGTCCATCATCCCTTGTCCTTCATATCAAACTCAACAACATGTCTCATTCTTGCAACTTTAATGAGTTCCTCTTTTCTGTCAGGAACAAGTCATCGACATATAACATGAGCATCACTGGTCTTCCACCTTCAACCTTGAAGCAAAGGTTGGAATCCGCTTTACTCTCAGTAAATCCTAGAGTCACCAGTAATCTGTCCATGATGTTGTACCATGTCGAACCTCTGGATCTTCTGCAATCACTCCCTCTGAAGTGAAGCATCATTCTCCCTCTGTCTTTCGTACTCTATGCACTGAAACATTCTGTACCAGAGTGACAAGTATCTTCCTTTGCTACTAATATTCTATGTATCCATCTAGGGTCACTAGATACCAAGATCTTCCATCTTGAACATTTTCAAAAGTTATTGTTGCACCCATCTATGAGCTTGTCCTCCTCTATAGGCTTTCATCTTCAACCTTGTAGCAAAGGTTAAGATATTCATCACTCTAGGTGATATTCAAACTCCTCATGTATGTGCTTTCTGAGCTCGTACAAATCCTTCTTTCATTTGCACACATGATTCTTCCTATCATGTGTCTTAACTTCTAGTGGCTGCAAATGTATCTTTGTAGTCTATGCCTTATTTCCGTGAGAAGCCTCGTGCTACGAATCTTGCCTTGTATCCCACGATGTTTCCATCTATTGCATGATGGAACTACAAACTTCTCTTCAGGTCTCGATACTTCATCCTAGACATCATTCTTTTTGAACTGGTACACTCATTCTCTTTCTTCTTAGCTACTTCTTGGAAGGTTCTTCATCAATGATGTCGCTCAACAGTGTTACATAACTGCATTGTGTCTGAGATCTCTTCTTTGAAAGTATCATCATATTATTCTTCATCTTTCATCACTTGTTCTTCAGGACAAGTCTCATCCTTCTTTTCTTGTAGGTGATTATGTACGCGATCTTTCCTACAAGTCAAATGCATTTGTATGGTTAGAAACATTTCATAAGGCATATGGAAAATTCTTATGCATAAATATATGATCATGCAACTATTTTAGCCAATACAACATTCATCCATATCTCACAGAAATTTTCTAGATGCCTTCCATCTCTACCAGTACAACATTGATATTGTGCACTAATCCAATATGTCGGCAAAGAGGTTTCATTCTAGATAAGCAACAATGGAGAGTTGTATAGCACCATGAGATACTTACCCACCACATGCATATTAGTAGTATACTGTCATTAATGCAAACATTCTATCATGAATATAAACAAATGCATAACAAAACAATATCATGAAATGACAATTGAATACTTATCTTTATTTGTTTCGTGAGTGGACTCCTTCTTGAGCCTTTAGCTTCATCATCTTCTTCATTCATAATTTCTTATCCAAATTATAAGATGGATAAGAGGTTCTTCAAGAGTTGATTTCTTCATATTCCTCATTGCTTGAGGTATCTTTTTTTTTTAGTCGTGAAATCTTTGTCTTCAGTTGCTCCCATCTTCTTTTCTCTTATTATGAGCATCTTCTTGTCTGTTCTCTTCCCGAAGTCTTTCTGAAAGTAATCACTTCCTTCTAGCACACATTCCTTGAATGAATGAATCCCATGATCCTGGGAGGCCATTCAAGGTGGTTATCACAACTTCTGCATTCTCCACTTCTTCTTCTACCGCTTCAAGTTGTTCTTTGATTTGTAAAGTATGACTGTATGGTTTCTTCATTCTGGATCTTCACATTCTTCAACTGTTTTCTCAAAGTCATCTTCCGATTCATGTTCTTCCCTTCAAATAGCTTGGTAAAGGAATAAAAAATCCCTTTAGGTGTCTTTAGGGAAGACACTTGTGGTATAAGGTGAGGTGATCCTTGATTGAATCAATAATGATCTTCTTGACTTTGACCAAGTTATTCTTGTGTAAGGCTTTAGCCTCATCTCCCTCTGGAACTAAAACCTCTCTACTTGTGTAGGTGTCCAATTCATTTTCTTCAGAGAGATCATATAATTCCATGCTTTGAATTTTTCAACTTCACCAAGCTTATCATCAAGCTGATGTGATAGATCACTTTGAAATGAGAACCTCAAATGAAAATAGCAAAAGATTATATCTTACCGATTTGAGGTGTCCGTCGTGGTTCTAGAGCTGGCTGATCTAGGGTTTGTCAGAGAAACCCTATTTTTAAAAACTTGAAATCTTTTAGATATGATTGGATATAAAGATAGACCTCTTCAAGGAGAGCTGTCCAATGTACTTCTTTTCTGAAAACAGTGGAGGGAAGCTCCTGGAAATGGAAACCCTAGTTTACCAATTTCTTCTACAGGAATGCCCGATACTGTTTTTGTGGTATCTCCAAACATACTGCTACTATATATTTGAAATTTTGTACTGCAGTAGCCTAGTCTCTCCTTGTTCCAACACCATAGGTATCCACAGAATTGATTTCACCAATTGAGACTTATGATCGTTTTCCCAAGGTGACCTACTTCAGGACTATTCAGCATAGCGAAGTTGTATGGACTTCCACGTGTCACTGTTTCATCTTCTGGGTCTAAAAATTTTACCACTGAACTTAAAGTCCATGCCCTTTCTGGAACTGCTTCAGAAATTCCATTTGGACCTTCGTATCCCAAGATATATAAATTATCCCCAAGTGTCCTGTTTGGGGAAGAATCCTGGGAGAGGCTAGAACCCTAACTTGGAGGAATCATATCTCCTAGAATATAGTGAATATGAGGCTGAAACTTGGAAACAGTGTACAACAGGAATTTATCTTCAATCTATGAAAGTGTTAGCCCCTGAGACTTCTTCAATCCTTAGATATGGAAAATGTGCCAAAACTTATCAGTTTTAGTATTTTAGGGTTTTTCAGGCCTAGGTCCAAACAAGGGCTTGACTTTCCCGGAGTTACACCCAACCAAAATTCTCGACCCAGGTCTCTAAACTTATATTTTGATGAGGATAGAAATCCTATGCTGGGCTCACTCAAAAATTCCTCTTCTGTAAGAATCCCTAATTTCTTGCACCAAAAACTGAAAAATGCCCGGAATCAAATTCCGCTTCGACAGAAAGATGCGCCCTTCAATGGAGAGTTCACCTAGCATACTTTTGCTGATGGATTGTGGAGAGTGACCCAAAAAGTAAGAAGCCCTAACTTCCGCAGCTGCACAATGGCTTCTTCTCAGGTTAGCTCTGATACCATGTTATATTTTTATCATTCAAGCTAGCATTATCTTAAGATCTTTAACTGAGAGAATAACAAGTACAACAATTAAACATAAGAGACAATGAACACAAAGTTTTTCCTTATGGAAACCATAAAGGAGAAAACCCCACAACTTGCTCAGAGATAGAATTAGCACCAAAATCAAAACCCCAAAAACAGTAAGATGATCTCCCGACAGTAGTAGTCTCTCTCTCTCTTGTCCCAACAACTTCTTCTCTCTCAGTTATGTGCTACAACTGAGTGTGAGTGAGTGTGTGTTAAATATAGAGGCTCACTCTCTATTTATACTAATTCCCAAATTGACAATAACTCACTAGGGCTGAATTCTGTAGGAAAGTCTAATAACCCTAGGGCCCCACAACTATGGGGACTTTAACCCTTGATCAATAGAAGGGTTACCCACAATGACTTTACATGACTTGTTTACATTATTGAATCTCCTGATAGGAACATTGGGGCATGAAACGACTCAACCACTTCTCAGAATAAAAATCGGGGTAAAATACATAAGATATACAAGTGAATACATTCCAAAGTTACAATTACATCAACAAAAATTCTATTCAACTTCCTCTAATTTGAGTTTAGGGGGAAGCGCTTGGTCAATCAGATCTAGAAAATGTAGCTCCAAAAAACCAAGCAAAGTTTCAGAAGCAGTCCACCTATGTTTTCACGTCGTTTGTCTATCTTTGATGATGGATTCCACTACATCACAATTGCTTTCCCAGGTCTCAATTGTAACTTTGCTTTTCTTGGTCCAAAGTTTGTCCATTATCGGAAAGTCATGTGGTCCGCCTCTGATGTACTTTTTCCAATCCAATATGTCGTCGAATTCCTTGGCTGCTTCCATTCTTCGAGTGTGATGATCATGTGGGACATCAGATTTTTGTTCAAATGAATTGTATAATTCTTGCTTTTCATTGAAACATGTATACAAACTCACCATAGACTGATATAATTGATCATTATCTATACAGGATAACTGTTTTAATTATTCAGTTGTCAATGTGGAAAAAGATGAAGCGGTTGAAGCTAGTTGTGATTCCTTAAGCTGTTTCTCAAGGGTAGCAATCTGATTGGCCTATTGCTGATTGAGTTGATCTAACTTCTAAAGCTATTTCTTCAGGTGGTCATTCTTCTTCTGCAATTGTTTCAGTTTGTCTTCATGTTGTTGTTTGAGGAGATGGACTTCTTTTTTTATGGTGTGCCTCAGTTGCCACCAAATCATGTTTGTATTTCTGTAGTTCTTTCTCTTTGTTCAACAGATCTTTATTCAGTTGTAAAAATGAATAATAATTGGCCCTTTCAAAATCCCCCATGGTAGTTGTTGTGTCTAAGACCCCTTACTTGATGTCAAGGGAAGAATTCTTCCAAATGACTTGATTAAGAGAAGACACTTGTTTCACTATTCCTCCCCTCGTCCCTTTATTTCCTTTTTTCATTATGGATTTGTCTTTCTTGCTCCAAAAGTACATTCCAAAGGAGACCAGAACATCTTAACCAAAATATGCCATTCCTTCAGAATCTTAAAGGGTTTCCCTCTGGGGGTGACCAAGGGATCACATTGTGATTGGGGTATTGGGATTTTCACACTCATGGGTGAAACGACCATGGGAGAAGTGGGAAAATAGATACAAGGGATGAAGAAGAAGTGAGAATAGGGGTATCAATTTGGGAAGAAAGAATTGTATAAATGGAGGGGACTTCTACTTGGGAAAATTAAATGTGAGGATGTCTGGGTAGTATGGTATGTATGGGAGTTCAATGAAATAGGTGGAGAGGAAGGGGAAGTCAGGTTGGGCACTTCTTCCAATACCGATGGGTCTCTAGTGGTATCCTCAAGAATTGGTTTTAAATTTAAATAAAAAAAAGAAGAGTGAGGAAATAAAGAATAAAAAATACTTTCAAACAACTGTGTACCAGGAATTGAAGATGTCATAGAGGTTAGAATATTCACAAGGCATGTGGCAGGCCCAACTTCTTCCTCTTGATCACTATGAATTTCATGAATTTCAATTTCAGGCTGTGGTGGATGTTCTACCTGTTGGACTGTAGGGATCTGCAGAGGCACTTTCTCTTGAAAAGCAAGTAGAGATTTTGGTTCTGGTTGTTCTTCTGTGGTCAGTTCGTGAGGTATGTTCTCTGTTTGAGCAACTAGTGCTTCTAGTGCATGTACCTGTTGAAGAGCAAGCTGAGTTCTTTGTTTCTTGAGTTGGGGTTTAGATTCTTATGTTTTTATCTTCAACTGAGAACTGATCTTTTCAATATTTCTCTTGATCTCTACCCCTTTATGAAAAGTTTCCAACATTTGTGAAAGGTGAGTCCTCACATGGGTTTCCATAAAATCCTTACCCTTATCTTTGGACTGAGCAACTAAGGAAGAAGAAGAGCTTGATGTTTGATATTTTCCTTCCTCTTCTATATTTTGCCTCTGAAGGTTCTCTTATATTTCCATATTTACTTTCCTGAAGTGGATGGGGGAATCCTTCAGGTCTTTTTGATATTTGAAGACATGAGCCTTCACATCTACGTCAGTGATCTTGCCCAATGCTTCTTGAAAGTTGATAGTTTCTCTATAAATGGAGTCATCGGGTTGATATTCATGAGCATATTCAAACTTAGCTCGTTCTTGGGAAAAGAGACTATCCAAACAAGCCTTAGGGTCATGCATCCTTCCAGAGGATTCCCCCAAGTTCATATCTGAAATTTCTTTACCCAACACAGTCACATGGGTAGAATTATGCAGGACAAGACAATCTAAATGCAACTGAAACTTAGGCCAATCCTTTCTTTTATGCCTTTCCAATTTTGGAAAAACCCCATCAATCATAGTTTGAAAGCAAAATTCTTGTAATACCATGCACTCTGGAACTATTCTTGGAAGCAAATGCACTATGTTTTTGCCCAAATTATGACGTAGGAGAAATACTCTCCAACATACCAATCACCATGCAACATAATCAATTATTTGGGTCTCTTAGAAAATGTCGGAGCATCAACCTTAAAGATTTGATGATACATGGACCTAAGGAATAGGTCACAAATATCGTACACCCAAGGGAAAAAGTTGTCCTCCCACATATCAGAATAGTAAATATGTATTGGCCAGGAATCCTTCCGCTAAGTCCAACTAAGGGCAGGAAAGGCAGAGGTCGAGTAGAAAATGTCCATTACATACCCTGACATGAAAAATTTCGGCTTCCTTTTGGTCGCGGTCTTTTGATACTTTTCAATTTCATCCTTCAGACTCACATTTATAATCTGTGCCCAATTGAATGACTCACCTATAATTAGAATGTGATGGGCTCCTGGAACCCATTCGGCTTTAAACAGTGAACAGTTTGCTGACCCATACAAACATAAGAACATGGCTGCAAGCAACAAATATGGTTCCCTGAACCAGGAAACGTGATAAGAATTACCTGGCCTAGGGGCAAACTCAGTTGGATTTTCCATCCAAGATTTCACTACCTCCTCATAATTGAATCAGGAAATGACTTCATCAAGAAACTTGGAGCTCGAGAGCTGTTTGGGAGGTCCAAGTGCATAATCCTCGACAAAATTGTCTGGGTGGAAAGAGTCCACAAAGGAACTGATATGGTCGTTAAACATACGGTCATTAAGGTTAGCATGATCCAATTCCCACTTAACCGGGTCTGTGTAGGGAATAAAAGGAGTTCTTGAAGCAATGAGGTGGAGATGTGAACTGTGAGTTCTTACATAGGAGGGATGGTCATGGGGAATAGACAAGAAATCATCATTGTTGAAAAATGAGTAAATTCTTGACTAGTCTAGATGCAGAGTTTTAGAGACACGTTCATTAGTATCCTTGAATACTCCAGCGTTGCGGTCTTTGCTTTTCTGCTCTTGCAGAGTAGATTTCAACCTTGTGTTTCTAGGTGTAGTAGACGCCATTTTTGTTCAAAATTTAGAAACCATGGTTAAAATATTACTATAGTTTAGAAATAACAGAATAAGCAGTCGTGAAGGGTAACACATACCTATAGGAGGCTTTCAAAACCATAGAATTTGTGAGCTCGAGCAAGAAAAACATGCAATAAAAATCTTCAAGTGCAGTACAAACGGAGGTGAAAATGGTAAAAACTTCATAAATTCAAATAGACTAAATAGCCCAAATCTCAACGAAAAAACATATCCAAACCATATATCTAGCATAAACGGATGGCTGAGATCAAGGGGGGAAACTAAAATGTGGGAGTAAAAAGTTTAAAAAGTTTGGATTTTATCATTTCTTCCTTCCACATTCCTCCTTCAGAAAGCGGCAATTGGAAAGAAATTTATTGAACAAGAAAAATTATTGAAGTTTCGTGTTCCGAATTTTGCATAAGCGGAAAGCAAAAAGTAGAAAAATAAGAAAACATAAAAGTGTGACAAATGACTTTTTTGGCTTCTGCATTCTGCATTGCGTAAAGTGGAAGTCGGGAAGAAAAATAAAGGTTTTATTTTGAATAAGTGATTTTCGATTTACACATTCCGAATAGCAGAAAGCGTAAGTCAGTAAAACAAATTTTTATTGAACGAAAAATGTCAATCCCACAATCTTCCTTAGAGGAAAGCAGAAGTCGAAAAAATGATTTCCCGAAAACCTCCTAAAAAGGATTTCCACGATCTGCCTTAGCGAAAAGCGGAAACGCAAAATAATAATTATAAAAAGAAAAAGGTGCTTCTGAAATCCACAAAACCTAAAAAGCAAGGCTAACAGGGAAATTCTATTAAGTCAAAAACATGATACTTATAATTTAAGGATTCCCATAAGAAGATCATGGCTTCAAAATCCAATTAGAAATTTAATGGGGATCCCATTTTGATGGCTCAAAACACTACAACAAAACCCTATGATTATCGTCTCTTTTAGCTTCCTTTTTAGCGTCCACTATCACTTTTAGTGTATTTTTCATCATTTCTTGGACAAAGTGGACGCTTTTCCATGAGATGGCGCTCATTTTAGCGTCCACTATCACTTTTAGTGTATTTTTCATCATTTCTTGGACAAAGTGGACGCTTTTCCATGAGATGGCGCTTTTAATGGCATTATTAGCATCCCTTTTTAAAAGTTGACACTGTTTTGGACTCTAATTAGCATCCCAATTAGCGTCCCAATTAGCGTCCCAATTAGCGTCCAAAATAGCATCCCATATAATGCCCAGAATAGCCTCTAGAAAAGCGTCCAGAATAGCACCATATATTGAGCCAAGGTTAGCGCCAGGAATTGTGCCATGAATGTCACCAAAAACAACATCTGACATAGCGCCAAGTATAGAGCCAGGAATTGCGCTTAGAAAACATCCAACATAGTGTCAGGTATAGAGCTAGGTATAGAGTCTGGAATAATGCCAGAAATTCAGCATCCCAACTAACGTCCAAAATAGTATCCCATATAATGGCCAGAATAGCCTCCAAAAAAATGTCTAGAATAACACCAAGCATAGCACCATATATTGAGCCAGGGTTAGCGCCAGGATTTGCGTCATGAATTTCACTAGGAAAAACATTTGACATGGCGCCAAGTATAGAGTAAATAATTGTTCCTATAAAACATCAAACATAGCATCGGGTATAGAGCCATGTATAACGGCTGGAATAACGCTATAAATTTCCAAGGAACCGTGCTAGGAATTGCACTAGGTTTAGAGCTAGGAATCAGATTTGGAAAAAGTCCAACATAACATCAGATAGAGTGCCAACATTAGCACCAAAATTTGTGCTAGAAAAATAACAATGAAATTTAGAAGAAATTATGTCGAGAATTGCATAAGGCATAGTGCTAGGTATAGAGCTAGACATAGCACGAGGAATTGCGATAGGAATTTCTAAAGGTATTGCGCCAAGAATTTCCCTAGGAAAAGGGAAAAGCATAGCACCAGGTATAGAGATAGGAATAAAGTTAAGAATTGTGCCTCGAAAACATCCAACATAGTGGCAAGTATAGAGCCAGGTATAACGCCAAATTTTTTGAAAGGAATTGTGCCAGGTTTAGAGGCAAGAATTGCACTCGAAAAACCGTCTAACATAGCGTTAGATATAGCGCTAGGATTAATGCAAAATTTTGCGCTAGGAAAATAACCAGGAATTACAGAAGGAATTGTGCTAGGAATTGCATCAGGCATAGTAGCACGTATAGAGCTAGACATAACACTATGAATTGCGATAGAAATTTCGAAAGGTATTGCACCAATAATTGCCCTAGGAAAAGGGACAAGAATAACACCAGGTATAGAACTAGACATAGCACCAATAATTGAACTAGAAAGTTTGAAAGGAATTGTGCTAGAAAACGTGTCAGGAAAACTCCAATGTTGTGTTAGTGATAATGCCAGGCAAGGTGACATAAGTAGCACCTAATTATCCATTTTGGAAACTAAGAGAACCTACTTAATAGTAAATAACCCTAACGGAATCCTATGGTACCTAACGACATTATAGTGCGCTTAATGACATGTTGATGATGATGCTGATACGTATTGACAATGATAAATATGTCAATGCTGATTTCTACAATATTTAGTAGGATGTTGATGAAAACGATGTTATCAATGTCAATAATGATGATGCAAGTGATTATAGAACTATTTGATATTGATTGGTCCTAATGGAAACATAATTCACCCTAATGCATTGAATTTACCATAATGGCGACATGGACATTGAGTGAGGTCTAAAATATTCATAGAGGAAACTAGCCTAGGGACTTGACTTAACAAGCATGATGATGAAAATGATCTTGATGTAGCATATGACATTAATGATGACGATGAAAACAACATCAATGTCCACGATGATGGTGCATTTGATAATACTTCTAGATACTGATTGATCCTAATCGCACTCAACTAAATGTAACGACATATGACAAACATACAAATATCACCTAAATGACTCACAATATCACTTTATTTATATTTTATAAGAAAATGTCTTTTAGTAACATAATATTTTATTGACCTTGTCATTTTTGTTTATCAATTTATTCATCATATTTTCCTCCTTAATGATCCCAAGTTAAGCTTCTAGGTTGATAATATCTAGATCAAGGAGGAATACACTGAATCATTATCAATGATCTTAGATATGAACAAAAAAATCATCATAGGAGTCTCACTCACCCCGCTAGGAGCACTCTTTACTCGGAACCCCATGGATTTTCCACATAATGTTTATTTGTATAGTTTGGTGGCCCATGTCATCTTACCATGTCAACATGGTACTCAACATAACTAAGTAACTTGATAAATCCATAAGCATTAGAGTTAGTTTAATCAATATAATGAATGAACTAATCAATTCAAAGGTTTAGACTTACCCAACACGCAACACAAATTGCACAATAAAGACCACATAGACACAATTTGTCCCCCTGCACCACACATACCACATAAGCCATAGTTGCACCATAAGCGCCACTCGTAGCAACCAGCCATTGTGATTTACACCAGGTCAAGGCTTTGTCCCCTTTGCAATTAAGCATTGAGTTAACCTTAGTGCATAAAATGTCCATGAGCTATTGTATACCTTCCTTTTACACATTAGTCAAATTCCTCATGTTTTGTTTTATTAGTCGATGATAAACCCAGGCCACAATAATGTCATTGAAATTAAAATTCTTGATTTTATTCATGTGGACTATTCACAACGCTCACCCACATACACAAATAACAACAAATAAACCTTATAATAAAATAAAATTAGAGTAATAAATTGTAATTATTGACATCGTATAAATAAGAACTACGAGCCAAAGAAATGAAGCTACTGACTAATGTAACAACATCCATTCAAATTCCAAAACTAACATTGATAATTATTTTAAGTGTCATATCTTGTGACCTTCTTGCACATGCAAATAAATATCATTGAGTGCAATAGAACACTGCACCTTTTTTTATTGTGGGGGTGTATGAATAAATCTCATGGGGCATACGATGATATTTTCATGATCAATGGAAGAGACATAAATCTAGGCCACTAACAAAATATTTTAACCATCTAGGGATAATAAGTTATCCATCCATAAATTTTAGCAACTCTTATATTCCCTTTACAATCCTCCCCATGCTCATCATCTTATGCACAATGTTTTCCCTAACCTAGGCTCACCAATTTTCCCCATCACTCCGAGTTGCATTGTACTTTCCATCTAGAGCTTGTCTTAAACCTTGAACTTTTGGTTTTAGGGTTTATCTTTTTCTCTCTTATTCTTTGGATCATAGTGAGGGACCTGAGAGCCCCTTCTGGATGGATGGAATATTTAATTCTTGAATATGACCCCTCTGCTTCACTTTATTCTCTATTTAAGAACCCCTTGAATCATATTTTGAGTGAAAGAAAGTCTCATATGATCAATACCTTCTTTAGGGTGGCGGAGTTCATCTATGAGTTCATGAAGAACCTCCTGGGTCTTATTTCATATGCATGCCACATGTTGTTTGACCGTGCCTCCCTTTTGATTGGGCTCTACGCCTCATATACTTCTCGACATATACATGTAAACAAAAAATTTAGTTACAATTACTGGAGGTTTGAATTTCTCTATAGGTAAGTGAATGTTGTTTTCCTAGTTGTGATTGGGTCTCTCATAGTTTTGAAGTCCACCAAGAGAATTCTAGATCTCTAGGATATTTCTACAAATTGTTTATTGATTGTTTTGGTTCGAGGACTTATAGTCAATATTGCGGGGTTGGAATTTTCCCATGAAGTACATTATCATGCCCATGCCGGTGGTTGTTCCCATTCTCAATCTCATGAAATTCATGGACACAACCACACCTGCACAATGTTTGCTTCCTGCACAAACAGATCCCAATTTTTCCTCTCCTCACTATTTCCTCATGCAAACTGTTACTAGTCATTTTATTAGCACTTTAGTTTTCACATGAGCATTGAACCTTTGAGATAATCATGGTTCCACGTCTCTTCCACACATCTATTTTGTTCTTCATGTCTCCCTTTCATTTTTTCTCTTCAACACTTGAGAGATAGCAATCATGAGGAAAATTAAAGACAAGATCAAAACCCCTTGTTGGAAGATTCATCAACATTTTTTTACATTTCAATGACATCAATTATTTTCATTTGCAGTAGTTACAGTAGCTCCTCCCAACATATTTTTCATAGCAGTTCGTTCTTGGGCCTCTTTTTCCCATGCCCATCGCCATTACACATAATACTAATATACAGTACAATGTCTCTTTTGTGTCATGTACAATTAACAACATCAGTTTTTGTTAGCTCTTAGTTCCTCCATATTGCATCTATAATAGCAGGAAACAAAACTTTTTGCTTTTGCAGATCCTTGTTTTTCTATGGTGCTTCCACCAATCACCAACAACATGCTCATGGGACAACAATGCTCATTGTTCTTTTTGTCTAGTCATATTTAGTAGTTTTCTTTTAACAGTCGCAACCACACAGTTAAGCAGCATCTAGATCAAGTTATATTTAGAGACATGCTCTCCCACTCGGTTCTATATAGGAACCTACTTCCGCTCAACAACTGACAACAATATCCAGATTAGGTTCATTTGCAGGTGTTCCTTCCCACCTTGATCTGTGTAGGCACCTACTTAGTTCAACAAATATTCATGACAACATATGGATTGGGTTCATTTGAAGACATGCCCTCCCACCTCGGTTGATGTAGGAACCTACTCAGTTCAACTTCCTTTGGAGACACACCATCCCACCTTAGTCTATGTAGTCACCTTCTTTAGTTAGCATGAACACACTCTTCAATACATTCATTATTTTGCAACACAACTCAACAACTATCATTTTAGACTTGGTTTCAGTTCTCTCACACTTCACCTGAGAGGAATTAAGAAGGGATGCTTTCCCTTTCAATTAGGAGGAATCGGTATGAATGGGAGGCCCATCCATCACAAAGTGATGTTTTGATTTGGTTAACACCCCATTATTAAATTATATTGGTTAATTAGTTAGGTATATTATTAAATAATGGTTAGTCTTTTTTACTTGTCAAAGGTGGACACGCGTGTAATCCTATATAAATGTTATGAATCCTTCATCTAATATATGTTAGTATTATTTTCTTCTTATATGTATTTTGTTTATCTAAGTTCGATTATTGATTTTCATATGTATGTGGATCAATAATTTATTACATAAATTTTATTGATACCTTTGATAATTACCATTTAACTATTTTATTTTTTTGAGCCGATTTACCCGCAGTTGATTGAAAGCGATACCCAGCAAACATTTAAAGCGACAGAGAAAGCAAGGACAAAGATGAAGATAATAATTGAATTTGTTAGCCTTGAACCGGTATCCTTGTTATCACTTTAGAGCCATAACCTGCGGAAGCACCCGCAGATTGAATCCTAGCTCCAAAAGCATCTGATCTCTCTCATTGGTTACTTAATTTAAGCAACCGCTATAAGAGGGGCAAGAGAATAAGGGCAAAGTAGCTATTATATATTTTAATTTAAACGAAATATTTTAGTTTTTAAATTTTGTTAAGTTTGATTTATTTATTTATTTTTTAAATAAAATAAATTATTATTTCAAATTTAAATAAAATTTAGATTAAAATATATTTATTTTGTTCATTTAAAAAATTTATTTTTTTAACTTTTTATTACTTTTAAAAATATTACCATTTTATTTATATAATTTTATAATTTTTATTACTTTTAAAAATATTATTATTTTATTTATATAGTTGTTTATTACATTTTAAAAATATTATCTACAATAATGTAATATTCAATTTTCAACATTAATTTATTTTATAAATTTGTTTAATGATAACATTTTAATTCTATCTATATTAATCATAATAATGTTAACTAACAATTATAAGATATTATTATTTTTTTCATTTCTTGTAATTGAAAATGGTTAACAATTGTTTCCAAACTCATTACTTAGTAAACTTAAAGTTAATTCAAATATAAGTAATATGTTGTGTAAAAATTGTATTCATTATTTTTCATAATTTATAAAAAAATTAAAGAATGGCATAAACCATGGAAAATAAATTAGTAATTCTCATCATTTATAGAGAAGTTAAAAGTTATGTAAAAATTGTATTCATTATCTTTTATAATTTATAAAGAAATTAAAGGATGGCATAAACCATGGAAAATAAATTAGTAATTCTCATCATTTATAAAAAAGTTAAAAGATAAAAACTAATTTTTCATTTGACAAAATATACAAAAAGTATAGAACATTAAAAACAATAATTTAAAAAAAATAACATAATTTAAAAAACAAAAATTAATTACATTAATATTCTACTTATTATTAATATGATAAATAAAGCAATCCAATAAATATTATAAATAATTGTTTTTATAAATTTTTTTTTACGTATATTAAGAGTAAATGAATGAAAATAATATTATGATTTTAATTTATTATACATTAATTGAACTTTTATTATGGATAAAAAAAGATTAAAATGATTAGTTTTATGTACACTTTCATTATAATAATAATAATACTATGTTAAAATTAAGAATATTAAAAAAAAATCTAAAAAAATGTTTTATTAAGTATAATAAGATTTGTTTCTTAAGAAATAATTTTTTTAAATCTTATTAAGAATAAAATTTCTAAAATATTTTTTTATAAGATAATTATTTTATATATACATTTATGAATGACATTTGGTATTAGCATTAAACCTTAAATAGTATCCATAGTAAATTTCCTATTAAAATACAATGTTGTTTTAACTATTTGTTACTTTATGGTGGTAGCAAAATAGGATGGAAAAAAAGAAGCAAAAATTGGTACAAATTTGGAAGCGAAAATTGACACATATTTATAAGATAAACATAGTGCAAAATGGGATGCTAAAGTGGTAGCACAAATGGATGCAGTATTGGATGTTAATTTGGATGCAAATATGGTGCTAATTGGGATGTCATTTAGGAAGCAAAAGCAGACGGTATCTAGGAAGCAAAATATGACGTTATTTAGGAAGCAAACCTTGACGTTGTTTAGGAAGCAAAGTTGGACATTATTCTGGAAGCAAAAGAATAAACGCTATTTTGGACGTCATAAATGATGCTATCTAAGATGCAAAACAAGACGGTTTTTTAGACGTTTTAAGTTTTGTCCATGACGCGTCCCATTTAGCGTCTAGTTTGACTACTCAATGTAAAAACAAAGACACTAAAAAGGGATGCTAAATGAGACACTAATTCTAGGATTTGTTGTGGTGAAATGGGATCTGTTGTAGCCAACAACAAATGGTGACTCACCGGGAGAAGCAATTATCTCTGTACAATTTTACATAAAAAAAAAAATCAAAGAAGATATGTCAATGTGAAAAGGCATTGATTTAATTATTAAACAGTAAACTCTATAACAATAAACCAGATCTAGTAGAGCAAAATATACAATTGACATCTTACAAATCCATAACCACTGATATTGATACTCAACAAATGAAAATCCTTAAAAAAACTGAGGTACTCCTGCAAACAAGATGTCAGTTATGAAGGAATTTTTAGGTAAGATTCTTGAAAATCCTTGAATCTATGTCATGATCTTCAAACCATCAATCACCTTGAATATACGTTTTATTTAGAATATATGCAACAAATACTTTTTCTTTCTTTCTTTTCTCTTCATATTTTCTCCGTTTTTTGTTTTTAATATGACAAGTAAGTTGTAACAAGACCACTACCCTTGGTAAGGAGAAATTCCACACAGATTTCTTACCTAGAAATTAAACAAACTAACTCTGTAAATAGACTCCTTGTCTTTTGGTTTTTACACAAAAAGTAGTTACCATGGCCTGGTAACCACCTATTAGTAATTTCATTCCAAGTAAGGTACATGAACATGGTCAAGCTTGCTCGTGATAAGACCTCATGTTATTGAATACAACAAGTTGTATCTTAAATCAGCAGAAAATGAATTCACAAATGCAAACTGCACGCCAATACCCTAGCTTTGGATCCAGCTAATGGTAATGTCATTCACTAAACATGTTTATGAACATGATAGGTTGGCTTGTGATAAAACCCCATATCTTGCAACTTACACTTATTGGGGTTTTTTTATTAATTACAAGGTGATCAAGGTGAGACGAGAAGAGAACATAGGTCAAAGAAGATATTATATATTTGCTAACAATAATCACTGAAACATCTGGCAAGAAGATAAAAGTACTCCTAACAAATCAATCATTATTATGAGGAAAGATAACGATAGTGATCATTGGAAATGAAGATTCAGTGTGAAAAGGTCAACAAAGATTCTGGATTTCCTTTTTATAAAGATATTGATATGGGTATAAACCAAGTAGAAATTTATGACATATCCAAATTAAAATTCCTTAGTCAAAACATTCTATGGATAAACCACTTTTACCAAATGCCACTAGCTATTGTAAGAAAATAATGTTTTGTAAAGAAAACAAATAAAAAAGCAATCAAGCCAAATCATAAATAAAAGAAAGTCAATCAAAACAACACCTTATGTATAGGTAAGTGAAACTTACCTCAATAAAAATACTTCTTGAGGAGCTGGAAATTCATTGCATAAGCCTCAGAAAGACCCTCCAATGTTTGTAAGCGGATAGTACCAGGGACGAGATTTTCTGTAACAATGAACGACCCTAACCACAGACGCTGAAACATTGTATAGTATCGCTTGTCCTTGTGGGGTTAGTCCCACTTAAGTACCAGATACCCGATCTGAAACTCACGATTGGTGGAAGACTTATCATCAAACCATCTTTTCACCAATTATTGGTGATGATATAACTTTTTCCTAGATTTCTCCCTCTCCTTTTCTAATTTAAGAAGAGTATCGATTCAGTCTTGTAGAGGGGAGGATTCATCATCTTGTGAACAAGCTTGTACGATATGTAATGATGGGAAGAGAAGGTTTGATGGTAAGACATATTGTTTACTATAAACCAAGCAGTAGGGAGAATTTCCAATGGAAACTTTAGGAGTAATCATGTATGCCCATAAAGAACTAAAAAGCTTTGTATGCCAATATCCGTGGTTGTCACCCACAGTCTTCTTCAAGATATTGATCGAATTCTTAATTAAGGATTCTTCCAAGCCATTACCCTGTGGGTAATAATTAGCATAATAATTTACTTTTATACCCTTTTCAAGGGCATATTAAGTAAGATCAATTGAGTTAAAGTAGGAGGCATTGTCAAAAACCAAAAATTTAGGTACTCCAAACCTGGTAAGGATGTTACTCTCCAAAAAGGATATGACTGATTTGGTGTTAGAAACCTTTACCGAGGTTGCTTCTATCCAACGAGTGAAATAATCCATTGCATTTAGAATATACTTATAGTGCAACGCGGAAGAAAGAGTAATTGGATCGACAAAATCCAGTCCCCATTGTTGAAATGGGTATTGGACAGTGATAGATTGAAGGGGAAAAGTTGGCTTCTTCAATTTTCCAGCACATCCTTGGCAAGGCTCACATTTTTTGACAAAGTTATAGGAATATTTAAACAACGTGGTCCAATAATACCCTGCTCTTAATACCTTGTGGTATGTAGCTTCTCCTAAGAAGTGTACACCCGTAGGCTCTGCATGAAGGTTTTTCAAGGCACTTGAGAAAGACACCATCATAATTTTTGTAGAACATCACATTATCATTAAGCTAATAGGGTGTTTCTTTAAGTCTCAAAGTCCTACGTTTTTTGAAGTCAATTTTTGGAGGGGCATACCCATGAGTAAGATAAGATATAATATCATCATACCATTCTGATGACGGAGAAGACATAACATCAATAGTATCAGCTAACATATCTTCCTCATGAATGCATTGTCATTCCTGCTCAGGAACATTTGATTGGGCTGCCAATAAAAATAAACCATTCCCTTTAAATATCTTGTCAAGTTTTATCTCCAATTCGTACTACTGGAGCGCAATCATCCAGTGAGCTCTTTTCTCTCCCAACTCCTTTTGCATTAGCACATTTCTTATAACTGCATATGGGACTATCACCTTTGTCTTTGACTTCAACAGATAGGGACTGAAATGTTTCACAAATTTGTAAATAGTATAGGCTTTCTTGCCTACCTGTGCATAGTTTAATTCGTCTCCTTTGAATGTAGAGATCATGAAAGACACCGGGATCTCTAGGTCCTCTTCATTTTTCTGTGTAAGCATGGCAGCATAAGAAACATCAGTAGAAAAAGTGTATAAAATGAAATCTTTTGAAAAATCGAGAGGAATTAAGGGAGGAGCCTCCATTATAGCCTTATTAATATTCTTGAATGCATCTTTCTGGATTTCAGACCACTTAAATATAGTATATTTCTTAACCATGTCCTGAAGTGGTCTAACAATCTATGCAAAATTGGGAACAAATCTCCTGACAAAATTAATCTTTCCAAGGAAAGATTGCATAGCCTTCTTTAAACTAGGGAGACCAATTTTTACAATTGCTTCAACCCTCTATGGGTCAATTATTATCCCATCCTTAGAAACAATAAATCCTAGAAGTTTCCCTTCTATGACTACAAAAACCGATTTCTTTGGATTCAAAGATATGCCATATTTTCTGCATCTATCGAAAACTTTCCTTAAAGCTAATAAGTGATCATGTCATTTTTTTGTAAAAATAGTAATATCTTCTAAATAAACAACGACATAATTTTGTAACAAACCTCTGAAAGCTATGTCCATAGCTCTCTGAAAAGTTGCACCAACGTTAATTATCCCAAAAGGCATTCTCCTATAGGTGAAGGTGCCTCTGGGTGTTCTGAAGGAAGTCTTCAACTGGTTGAAATTCGTAACCCGAACTTGATTGTATCTTGAAAATCCATCAAGCAGAGTGTTAGCACCATTTCTGGGCTAACTATTTATGGAAGGTTTTGGCCATCAAAAGGAGAAATATGGTTATAAATTTTATATCATCTAACCCTTAAGATTGTGGATGGAGATTTGCAGGTGTTAGAGGAGGGATTTATAGAGTAAGAATGCAAAAATACATAATAAATTATGATCTCCAACTTTAAAAATGATGATGAATGAAGGAAACCGCCCTTAGTTGAAAAATAACAAGAGATCTGATGACCAGGGAGTGTTTCTGCCCTAGATCGACGGCTAGGGATGAAGCAAAGTTAGAATCAAGAAAAGACAAAGTTTCGATCATTAAAAATCCAATGTCCTGATTTACGATTTCTGCTATACGGGATCAGAAAGCGGAAAGTCTAAGAATTTGGGAATGAAAAGTTAAAATCCTGATTTCCGATTTCTGCTATCCGAGGCCAGAAAGTCGGAATCAGAAAACTTAGGTTTTTGGTTACAAAAGGTGGAAAGCCCAATTTCCGATTTTTGCTATCCGATATCGAAAATTCGGAATCAAAAATCTTAAGAATTTGTTATTGAAAAGTTGATTTTCCGATTTCCGCTTTCTACTTGATCCGAAGGTCCAGAAAGTTTCTACCAGATCTGACGGTGCGGAATTCGAACTTCAGAAATCGGAAAACTTAAGAATTTGTTACTGAAAATTTGGTTTTCTTCTTTCCTCTTTTTTCCTCATTTCTGCTCAGATCGACGATACGAAAACAAACAGGTGGAAGGGATGGTGCAGAGGTGGGAAAATGCAGAATTGAACCTTGGAAATGCCATCAACCCAATCTATGCATCCCGCATAACACATATCAACAACGTGGAATGAATTTCAATATGAATATCTATAGTCTAGAATGATTCTTACTGGTAAAGGTTAGAGATGGAGAAAATGTTGCAGGCCATGGAGGAAACCCTCCGAGGAGTTGTTTTCGGTGTCCCTACTATCAAAATCCTCAACTGATTCTTCATACGTGCTCTTATGCATGGTTTTTTGTTTGATTTCATGATCATGGTGGATATGCCAGATCATAGTTTGCTATGATTTCCATCATTATAGTGAAATTGTTTTTGCCCCTATTTCGAGGTTGGTATCGAGGTTCTAGGAAACTATAAATATGCCCTCCATATAGGGAAAAGACCTCCATATAGGGAAAAGAGGTTGGAACCCATGAGATTTAGGGCTATGTAAATTGTGATATGATTTTAATAAAAGGACAAAGTCGAATGCTTGTTGTTGTTGCAGATATTATCATGTACTTCGTAGCTTACAGTTTGTTATTTTCTTTTTCCTTGTGCTAGTTAATCTCGCCATTATGATTTCTTCATGCCTGAAATAAGTGTATGCTAGCTTAGAATTCATCTCGTATGCTTTAACTATCCTTTTCAAGAATTCGCCAAAGCTTTCCCTCCAAAATTGATGCAGATTTCATCCTGTAGATGCTCTGCGTTGATGGTATGTTCATGTTCTCTCTTTTTCACTAGACAAACAATTATTTGACTCTAACCAAGTGCTACCTTACCTCTGTGTATATTCACCTACAAATTGTTCTGCAATCCATCTATAATATGTGACTCCATAGCCCAATTGCGCTTGCCCTATTCCAACCACTACTAGATCTAAAATTTATTTTATCTTTAAATCTGACCCTGATATAAATCCTGTTGAGAGATCCCTCTTTGGAAAGGTAGAAGCCAGATCTCCTTTCCTGAAGTGGTTATGTTATTACCTTGGGGTTCACCCTCTACAAACTAGGGTGTAATTATGAGCACTAACATATTGGCATCGTTGTCAGGGAACGAAAGTGAAAATCATCCCTAGGAAAAATGAAAAAAATATTCTAAAGAGAAAGGGTTTTGTGGGCAATTAGAGACTCCTGCATCTGAAAAAGGTTGTATCATTTTCCTTGGCGACTCCACTGAAAGCTTTTGGAAGGTGTTGATGTATTTGTAACTTTGGAATGTATTCACTTGTATATTTCATATATTGTATTTCATTGGTTCTCAATGCTCCTATCGGGAGATTCATTAATGTAATCAATTCATGTAAAGTCATAGAGATTAACCCTCCTTTGTGAGTCAGGGGTAAAGTCCCCACAGTTGTGGGGCACTAGGGTTATTAGACTCTCTTAGAAAAGTCATCCCTAGTAAGTTATTGTCAAGTCAGAAACTAGTATAAATAGAGAGTAAGCCTCTATATTTATCACACACACTCACCCAACTATAGCGCATAGGTGAGAGAGAAGAAGCTCGCTCAAGTGAGAGAGAGAACAACTATTGGAGATCATCTTTCTGTCTTTGGGTTTTATTGCTGCCATTGGTGCTCATTCTATCTCTAAGGAAGCTGCGGGGATTTTACTTTATGGTTTCCCCAAGGATAAATCTTTGTGTCTATTGTCTCTTGTGATTGATTGTTGTGCATTTTATTCTCTCAGATAAGATCCTAAGATCATATTGCTTAAATGATAAAAATCTAACATGGTATCAGAGCTAACCTAAGAAGAAGACACTGTGCAGATGCAGAAGCTAGGTCTTCTTGATTTTTGGGTCTCTCTCCACAATCCATCAAAAAAAGGAGGCTAGACTAAATCTCCATTGAAGGGGGCATGTTTGTGTCGAAGCTGAATCTGATTCTGAGCACTTTCAGTTTTTAACCTACCACTACATTGGGAAATTAGGGTTTTTCATTGAAGAGGAATTTTTGAGTGAGCCCAGGATAGGATTTCTCTCCTCCTCAAAATTGAAGTTGAGAGACAAAAATTGAGGTTTTTGGTTAGGTAGGACTCCAGGAAAGTCAAACCCTAATTTTCCCTGGAACCAGAAAATCAACACTATAGAAGATCATCTCTAGATCCAATTTTCATCTTCTCAAATTGGTAAGATCTACATCTTTTGTATTTCCATTTGAGGTTCTTAGTTAAGATGTCTCATCATACCAAGCTTGATGAAAAGCTTGAGGGAGCTGATAACTTCTGAGCCTGGAAGTATAAGATATCCATGGTCCTAGAAGAAAATGAGTTGGAATCTTACATCAGTGAAGAGGTTCCAATTCTAGAGGGAGATGAGGCTAAGGCCTTACACAAAAAGAAATTGGTCATGG
Organism: Pseudotsuga menziesii; assembly: GCA_001517045.1. Lineage (NCBI taxonomy): Eukaryota > Viridiplantae > Streptophyta > Pinopsida > Pinales > Pinaceae > Pseudotsuga > Pseudotsuga menziesii. Next base: position 628,960 of record LPNX010124945.1, on the reverse strand, counting down.
CTAAGAGGATTGTTTCTGATTCAATCAAGGATCACCTCATACCATAGGTGTCCTCCCTAAAGACACCTAAAGAAATGTTTGATTCCCTAACCAAGCTATTTGAAGGGAACAACATAAACCCGAAGATGACTTTGAGGAACTAGTTGAAGAATGTGAAGATCCAGAATGTGGAGACCATATAGTCATACTTTACAAGGGTCTCCTAGATCAAAGAATAACTTGAAGCAATGGATGAAGAAGTGGAGAATGTAGAAATTGTGATGACCACCTTGAATGGTCTCCCTAGGTCATGGGACTCCTTCATTCAAGGAATTTGTGCTAGAATAAATCTAGTCACCTTCAGTAGGATGTGGGAGGAATGCTCACAAGAAGAAGCTTGAATAGTAGCTCGAGAAGAAAATATGGGAAATGAAGATCAAGCTCTCACAGTACACTCCAAGAAAAGTAGAATGGAGTATCATCATCACAAAGGTAAGCAATCTCACCAGAAATATAACCCTAGAAGATCTAACAGAGATCTTTCTCATATCAGATGCTTTACATGTGGTGAGAAAGGAGACATCTCCAGATTATGTCCCAGAAACAAAGGTGGCTCTCACAAAAAGAAGGGAAACAAGAGAAGACATCATGCTCATGCTGCAGAGGATGATGAACCTTCCAAGAAGAGATTCAAACAAGAAAATGAAGATTCTTCAAGTGATGAAGAGTATATTTTTATTTCTTCCCTCACGGGAACTGTCACACATGGGAGCAAGGATTGGCTTATCGACAGTGGGGCTTCCAAGCATATGAAAGGATTCAAAGAATAATTTATGAAATTATGAGAACACGAGTCACCCCATAAGGTGAAACTTGAGGATGACTACCAATATCCAATAAAAGGTAGTGGTGAATCCTCCTACAAATTAGACTCTGGAAAGTCTATGAAAATGAAGGATGTATTTTTTGTACCAGGACTAAAGAATAACCTCCTCTCCATCTCTGCATTGGATGCAAAAGGCATGAGGGTTGCATTTGTAGATGTCCAAGTTCTTATGTGGCCAAAGGGAAAGACTATAGATGATGTAGTTGTTATTGGAGAGCAAGAGGGAGGATTATACAAGCTAAAGGGCCAACTAGAACAAGCCTTGGTCCATGACTCAGTAGAGCCAAATGAAATTTGGCACAGAAGGCTTGCACATGTGCACTATAGAGCACTACCACTTGCAAGAAAAGTTGTTGAAGGTCTTCCAGAAATACAGGAAAAAAATGACGGTGTTTGCAGAGGATGTGCGAAAGGAAAGAACACAAAGAAGACATTTGAAAGTAGCGAGAGAAAGGAAAAAGGAATCTTGGAAATCCTCCACTCTGATGTATGCCATCCAATGTCATCCATTTCATTGAGTGGGTATGTATACTATGTTTCTTTCATTGATTATTTTTCTAGGAAGACATTGATATACTTCTTGAAAAATAAAGATGAAGTATTCAGCAAATTCAAAGAGTTCAAAGCCTTGATCGAGAACCACACAGAAAAGAAAATCAAGATCTTTCGATCAAACAATGGCGTAGAATTCACATCAAATGAATTCAAAGAGTTATGCAGAGATTCAGGGATTAAGAGGGAGTTGACCACTCCATATAATCCACAACAGAATGGGGTTGCAGAAAGAAAGAATAGAACGATTATGGAAGTTGCAAGGGAAATGCTTCATGATCAAGATCTTCCCATGCATCTATGGGCAGAAGCTGCTAGAACAGTTGTGTGTGTGTAGAACCATACTCCACATAGAGTACTCAAGAACAAGACACCTGAAGAAGTCGTCTACGGAAATAAACCAGAAGTCAGTCATCTCAGAATATTTGGCTATCTAGTGTACACACACATTCTAAAAGAAAAGAGGACAAAGTTAGATCCTTCAGGGAAGAACGGTATATTTGTGGGATATAGTGAAAGATCAAAGGCTTACAAAATATACTTCCCAGGATTCAAGAAGATCGACATCAGCAGGGACGTAACATTTGATGAAGACTCATCTTACAACAAATCCAAAAAGAGACCTGCTGAAGAACCTAAAGAAACAAAAGTACATGGAATTCAAAATAGAACTATGAACAATGCAACTCAAGAAGAAGATCAAGAAATAGAAGAACCCTAGGAACTTGCAGATCCATCCCAGGAGAAGAATCCTCATAAGAGGAAACCTACATGGGTACGGGAGGTTATCCAAGGTGCATAAAGATATGAGGCTCTAGAAGAAATGCACAGAGAGAGGAAGAGAACCAGGTCTTACTCCAGATTTGTAGCCCTATTATGTGACATTATTCATAAAGAAAATTCCAACTATGAAGAAGCGACAGAGAAGAAAGAATGGAAGGATGCTATGATCCAAGAGTACCAGTCAATCATGAAGAATGATGTTTGGGATGTTGTCCCAAGACCAGAGGGGAAGTCTGTTGTGACTTCCAAATGGATCTACAAGATCAAGCATGCTATAGATGGAAGCATAGAGAAATATAAATCAATATTTGTGGCTTGTGGCTTCTCCCAGAAAGAAGGAATAGATTATGAAGAAACTTTTGCACTTGTATCCAGATACACTTCCATCATATCAGTACTTTCCCTGGTTGCAGTGATAAAATGGAAGATACACCAGATGGATGTCAAGACTGCTTTCTTGAATGGTGTAGTGGAAGAAGAAGTGTATGTGGAGTAGCCACTCAGTTTTGAGACATGTGACGGGGAAACTCATGTGTGTAAATTGAAGAAATCCCTGTACGGTTTGAAACGGACACCCAAGACATGGTACAACAGGATTGATATCTTCCTTACTAGTTTTGGATTTACCAAGAGTAAAGCAGAATACAACCTTTACTACAAGGTTGAAGAAGGAAACTCAGTGATACTCTTATTGTATGTAGATGACCTATTTGTAATAGGTGAGGATGGGTTGATTGCTAATACGAAGAGGAAGTTTACTACTGAGTTCGAGATGAAGGAATTGGGTTGTGACATCCCCATCCCTCACCTAGTGAAGAGGACGCGACGAACATCAAAAGACAGGGCAAATATCCCCATGATCATGAACAGAAGTCATCAATGCTGAAATTGAAAAGCTTAACATGATGCATAACAGAGATGCATAAAAATACAAGCATACACAGATGCACAATTCCTTATTCATACAGCGGAAGCAAACATACGTAAACATTCCAGCATTCAACGGAATTCATCATTTCACATAATACAGTATATAAATTGCAGAGGTGAAGTAACAGCAGCACTTATCTTTTGATGAAGAACTTGTTCGCAACCAGCTACGTCGCTGCAACGTTCCACCCAACCATAGGCCAGCTTGCTCATCAATCTCTCAGCAATGCTGCCACCCCCGAGCTGGGCATGATTCCTCAAGGACAAAGGGGAAAATGCAAGCTTACACATAGCCAAGGGGACACAATATAGTAGGTAAGCACCGTTGGGTTTATCAGGCTGTCCACAAATCAGCCAAGCCAACCCAGCCCCAAAGGCCAACCACTGCACACACGCAGCAACAATCTCTTCACAGCTCCTGTGAAGAAACAAAGGCAACCAGGGATAATCCCCAAACAGAAGATGAGGATGGCTCAAGTCCACAGGTAAACATGGAGTTGTTCTTGGCCCTATCGTGGCCAAAACAACTCAGCAACAACAACCCACCAAACACAGGGAAGACAATAGTCCCCAAACATCTTGGGAAAAACACAACAACAACCCAAATCATGGGTTAAACCAACAGTTCGTCCAAGGCAATTGTGCCACGGGAAGACTCACACAAACCATGCTGGAAACAAATTTACAGACTCCCAGCTTGGGCGTGGGTAATAATCAACGCCGAACCCACAATTCGACCCATGGGGAAAGGATTCAGCCACTCCATTCACCAATCCGCAGAGGAAAACGATGTGGGTAAAACCCAGGAAATTCCTGTGCGCGAAAATGAGAAACGGGAGGGAAATTCTCTGCGTGAGAATGCACAGCAGTCGGGAGGACGCGAATTGCAAGTGCCTGAGCATTTAGCAACTCGGGAAGAGGAAGAAAATGCCTGCGTGAGACCAAAATCACCCAGAGCCTATGCGTGAGGAGCCAACAGACAAAAAAATCATGGTGAGAGTGAACTGACCAAAGATGAGTGCGTGAGGGAGAAGAATGGCAAACGTGGG
>LPNX010124945.1:580525-624480 GCA_001517045.1 Pseudotsuga menziesii | reverse complement strand
TAGACAACAAAATCGATGGTGGGGCTTTTGCCTTGAGCTCCTCACCACGATTAATTACAATATATACATCATGCAAACGGGGTCAAAACTGGGGACATTACATGGGTATGATGCACTACTTTCTAGGCATGGAGGTGTGGTTGAATGCAGATAGATCTCCCTAGGACAAGGGAAGTATGCAGTAGAGATCTTGAAGATGTTCAGGATGATGGACTGCAAAACTATGACAACACTTATGGAATCAAACCTAAAGCTATTGAGTGATGCTTCATCAGAGTCAGTTGATGCTACGATGTATCATCAAATGATTGGGTCCTTGATGTACCTGACGAATACGATACCATATATTTTCTTTGCTATGAGCACATTGAGCCAATTCCTGACGAATCCTAGTCATGTTCACCTTATTTATGCAAATCATATTCTAAGGTACCTAAAGGGTACAGTTGCTTATGGGCTCAAGTATGAGGCAAATCAAAAGATTAACCTGGAGGGCTATGTTGATTCAGATTGGGCAGGCAGTGCCATTGATAGGAAGAGAACTTTGGGGTGCTGCTTTAGTATGGGATCAGGTGTGATCTCTTGGTTTAGCAGGAAGCAGTCCTACGTGGCACTGAGTACAGCCGAAGCAGAGTATGTCGCAGCTTGTTTGGCTAGTTGTGAGGCAATATGGCTGAGGAAGCTATTGTCTGATTTGTTTGATATCCAGTTGGATGCTACTTGTATATATTGCAACAACCATAGTTGTGTGAAGTTGTCGGAGAACATAGTGTTCCACGACAAGTTGAAGCATATCGAGATCAAATACCACTATATCAGGGATATGGTGTAGAGGGGAGTAGTTAAGATCCAGTATGTTGCGATAGATGAACATATAGCTGATGTGTTGACTAATCCATTAGCTAGAGTGAAGTTTGAATACTTCTAGGAGAAGCTTGGTGTTCTCCAGATAGAGATTCCTTCCAAGGGGAAGTGATGAGTCCATGAGCCCTTTTGACATGGTGGTAGGATGGGTTCCTCCCATGGTCAGATGTAAGTGTTGTGCCCTTCTGACATGGTGGTAGGATTGGTTCCTCCCATGGTCAGATGTAAGTGTTGTGCCCTTCTAACATGGTGGTAGGATTGGTTCCTCCCATGGTCAGATGTAAGTGTTGTTCCCTTCTGACATAGTGGTAGGATTGGTTCCTCCCATGGTCAGATGTAAGTGATGTGCCCTTCTGACATGGTGGCAGTATTGGTTCCTCCCATGGTCATATGTAAGTGTTGTTCCATTTTGACATGGTGGTAAGCACGACCTCCCATGGTCAAATATAAGTGTAGTGGCCTACATCCAGTATGACAAAAGGAATAGCTCTCTAGAGACCCACATCCAGTATGAAAAAGGACTGGCTTTGTGGAAGTACATCCAACATGAAATAGGGTTGGCTCTGTAGTGCCCTATATCCAGTATGAAAAAGGACTGGCTTTGTAGAGACCCACATCCAGTATGAAAAAGGGCTGGATCTATGGAAGTACATCTAGCATGAAAAAGGGTTGGCTCTCTAGTGGCCTACATCCAGTATGAAAAGGACTAGCTCTGTAGAGACCCACATCCAGTATGAAAAAGGATTGGCTCTGTGGAAGTACATCCAACATGAAAAAGGGATGGCTCTGTAGTGGCCTACATCTAGTATGAAAAAGGACTGGCTCTGTAGAGACCCACATCTAGTATGAAAAAGGACTGGCTCTATGGAGGTACATCCAATATGAAAAAGGACTGGCTCTGTAGAGGCCTACATCTAGTATGAAAAAGGACTAGCTCTATAGAGGAAGACCTGCATGGAGGCTAGGCCTACAACCAACATGAAAAAGGGCTGGCTCTATAGAAATTCCCTTGACGAGAAGAATTGAGAGATAGCACCATTTGATTTAGATAGAGGAAGCAGTAATGATGATGATGATCTAGTGATGAGCCATATTTGATGATGATCCAGTGATGATCCATCTTTGATGATGATCCAATTATGATCCAGCTTTGATGATGATCCAGAGAAGAAGGCTTGTACTGATGAATTGTGTCAAGAGAATACCTTCCTAGTTAAGAGGGAATGTTGATGTATTTGTAACTTCAGAATGTATTCACTTGTATATTTCATATATTGTATTTCATTGGTCCTCGATGTTCCTATCAATATATTCATTAATGTAATCAATTCATGTAAAGTCATAGAGATTAACCCTTCTTTGTGAGTCGGGGGTAAAGTCCCCACAATTATGGGGCACTAGGGTTATTAGACTCTCCTAGAGAAGTCATCCCTAGTAATTTATTTTCAAGTTAGAAACTAGTATAAATAGAGAGTGAGCCTCTCTATTTATCACACACACTCACCCAACTTTAGCGCATAGGTGAGAGAGAATAAGCTCACTCAAGTGAGAGAGAGAAAAACCGTTGGAGATCATATTTCTGTCTTTGGATTTTACTGTTGCCATTGGTGCTCATTCTATCTCTGAGGAAGTTGCAGGGTTTTTGCTTTATGGTTTCCCACAGGATAAATATTTGTGTCTATTGTGTCTTGTGATTGATTCTTGTGCATGTTATTCTCTCAAATAAGATCCTAAGATCATATTGCTTAAATAATAAAAATCTAGCAAAAGGTGACTCCAGTATGGATATGAACGACTAGAATGACCGATACGGGGAAGAGGTTTTGAAATCTTCCTTGGATATGAATGATAGTGTTCTAGATCCGAATGTTGACAGTGAACAATGGTCAAACATCAAGAATATCATGCCTCTTTCACATGGCGACTCCATCTGCAATGAATCCAATACGCATAATGTTGTATGATAACTCCACTGTCAAAAGCCGCGCAAAGTTTGAGGAACTGATTTGCTTTCTCCATCATCAAGATGAGCTCTCAGGCTGCAAGGTATGTTCCTGTGAATCTTGCTTCCATTCCTGGTTATCCCAATAAAATACCTAATGTAAATTGGCAAGCATATCTTCCAAAATTCAATGATGAAAAGGGTGATGATGCTGACATTCATTTATTTAGATTTCATAAGCATATACGTAAGCTGGGAGTGGGACGGAATGAATATTATTTAAGGAAACTGTTCATGGTCAGTTTAGGGGGATATGCAAGGTCATGGTATGAGGTATTTCCAGGAAGGATTTTATTTTCCCTTAAATACTTTCATACAGTCTTTCATGAACATTTCAAAAAGCACTATCCTTATTTGTTGTTACTTCAAGATTGTTGCACACACGATAAGGATTTCATTGAAAATGTGATAGATGAATGTGGTGATGATCATTATATGGATGAAGAGGTTTTGGATATATTATATGAATACTTAGCTGAAAAATAACTACAAAACAACTACCCTGACATTCAAGAAAATTCCCAACAATTAGCAGTGTCTCCCTTGACTAAAGTTGACATAAGCCAAAACTCTGATTCCCCCAGCTATTTGTCTTTCCCTAAAACTTATGATAACTTGTAGCACTATCGTCTTTCTTTGTGTGACCAAGAGATAAGTTGGGACTGTAAATCAAATCCTTCCTCATATCTTCCAACTCCTGAAAATTTTCCACATGAAGAAACTTCCTGTGTCCAAGCCGAAAATACCCTTTTACAGTAGTTTTTTCAAAATTATAATGCTTTTGCGGATGATTGTATAAATAAATATGACTCTAGAAAATGACAGTCTGATAGTCCTTCCACATATTACGAGATTTCAAGTAAATAGGAATCAAACCTTGAATTAGGGTTATAGGGAATGCATGAAAGTTTAGAACCTATTAATAAAGAAAATTCCACTGCAATAAAAAATCAAAGGGCTAAAAACAGAGAAGATAGTGAGTTTGTTGACAGTGATAGCTTACCTATGTGTTATGTTTCATTTGAATTGCTGAGACCTATGCTTAAAATCTCTAGGAAAGAATAGGAATTTGAGACAATAGACAATTTCATGAAGTGTTTAGAGGTGGAAGGTCAGCAGGAAGGTAATGTAAAGGAAGAGGGTCATACCCATTTTCCTTATGAAAAATGAAATCAGCATGTTGGAAATTATGTTAATGATGTTTTTAAAGAATATTTCAGCATGCCTACATATGATGAACATGAAGATGACCACTTGGATAGTGCACCCGAGGAACCAACAGTCTACAATAATAGATGGGATCGCCTAGAAAAAGATGAGGGTCCCAAATGGGATATCTCCTCATGTTATTCGAATTCATAATCTCTATGCCAAAAAGTGTGCATTTCACCTGATTTTCTTGAAGAAAAGGAGGATACTAAATGGGATGTCTCTTCTTGTTCCTCCAATTCAGAACTTTTATATCAAGAAGAGTTTATTTCACTTGACTTTATTGAAGATATTCCCTGTGAAATGCATGAAAAGAATTAGGTTTCAAATTCTGAGATTTTGGATGAATAAAGTGAGGTCTCATGATTCAGTGGTAGAATACATGGAGAAACTTTGAAATGGTAATGGATGGTTATGTCCTTATAGAAAATATCAAGTTCTTCATCTTAACATTTTTCCATTAATTTCTTCCTTTCTATTTTTTATCAAGCATGAGGAGAAAATTGATTTATGGGATCATTTGCTTGATCGGCTTCACTGGAAGTCAAAAGTTACTTGACTGGGCACTGATGCTTAGTAAGTAGGGTAGGTAGGTGTGAATAAGATGGACATGGCGGGAATTTCTTTCAGCAATTTCCAGTTTCATTTTCTAGTCTTTCAGTTTGTTTCACCATCAATTCAATTTTTGTTTTTCAGGGCATGAATGGAGATTTCAGGCAATGTTGGGAGCCACCCAATGGATTTGGCACATGGTCTACAAGGTTCTTTTCTACCTCTCAGGGAGGATAGCACCATTTATGGGCTAACTATTTAGTGAATGGTTTGGCCATCAAAAGGAGGAATATGATTATAAATGTTATATCATCTGACCCTTAAGATCATGGATGGAGTTCTGCAAGTGTTGGAGGAGGGATTTCTAGAGTAAGAATACAAAAGTACATAAGAAATTCTGATCACTGACATTGAAAATGCTTATGAATGAAGGAACCCTCCCTTAGTTGAAAAATAACAGGAGCTCTGATGGCCAAAGAGTGTTTCCACCCTAGATCGACGACTAGGGATGAAGCAAAGTCGAAATTGAGAAAAGACAAAGCTTTGGTCATTAAAAATACAAAGTCCCAATTTCTGATTTTCGCTATCCGATATCGAAAAGCGAAAAGTCTAAGAATTTGGGCATGAAAAGTTAAAATCCCGATTTCTGATTTCCACTATCCCGATTCGGACAGTCAGAATCGGAAAAGTTAGGTTTTTTGTTACGAAAGGTGGAAATTCCAATTTCATATTTCCGCTATCCGGAATTAGAAATTTGGAATAAAAAATATTAAGAATTTGTTATTGAAAAGTTGATTTTTCGATTTCCGCTTTCTGCTAGATCCGATGGTCCTGAAATTTTTCGCCAGATCCTACGGCGCAAAAATTTGTAGAGGTACGGAATTCGGAAGTCGAAAATCAAAAAAATTAAGAATTTGTTATTGAAAAGTTGGTTTTTTGTTTTTCGCTTTCCGCTTTCCGCCAGATCTACGACTGAGATCGTTTCTGCTCAGATCGACGGTGCGTAAACAAAGGGGCGGAAGGGATGGTGCGGAGGCAGAAAAATGCATAATTGAACCATGGAAAGGCCATCAACCTAATTTTTGCATCCCACATACTATATATCAACAGTGTAGAATGAATTTTAGTTTGAATATCTATGATCCAGAATGATTCTTGCTAGTAAAGGTAAGAGAAGGAGAAAACATTGCAAGCCATGGTGGAAAGCCTCTGAGGAGTTGTTTTCAGTGTCCATGCTGTCAAAATCATCAACTAAGTCATCATATGTGCTCCTGCGTGTGGTTTTTTGTTTGATTTCATGATCATGACGAATCTACGAGATCATAGTTTGTTATGATTTCCATCATTATACTGAAACTGTTTTGGGCCCTGTTTAGAGGTTGGTATCGGGGGTCTAGGAAACTATAAATATTCCCTCCCTAGAGGGAAAAGAAGTTGGAACCCGTGAGGTTCAGGGCTATGTAAATTGTGTTATTCTTTTAATAAAATGACAAAGCTGAATGCTTGTCGTTAATGCAGAGATTCTTGTGTGCTTAGTAGCTTATAGTCTATTATTTTCTTTTTCCTTGTGCATGTATTCTAGTTAATCTCACCATTGTGTTTTCTTCATGCCTGGAATAAGTGTATGATAGCTCATAATTCATCTCGTATGCTCTGACTGTCATTTTTAGGCATTCACCAAAGCTTTCCCTCCAAGATTGATGCAGAATTCATCCTGTATATGCTCTGTGTTGATGGATTGTTCATGTTCTCTCTTTATCACCATACAAACAATAATTTGACTATAACCAAGTGCTACCTTGCCTCTATGTATCTTCACCTAAAAAATGTTCTATAATCCATCTATAATATGTGACTCCATATCCTAATTGTGCTTTCCCTGTTCCAACCACTACTAGATCTGAAATTTGTTCTATCTTTAGATCTGGCCTTGATATAAATCTGTTGAGATATACCTCTCTAGAAAGTTAGAAGCTAGATCTCCTTTCCTAAAGTGGTTCTTTTGTTACCTTGTGGTTCACCCTCTGCAACCTAGGGTGTAATTCTGAGTGCTAACACAGAGAAAACATCTCTGCACCCGAAATTACTTGCAAAATTTGTTCAATGGATGGAACATGATAGTTATCCTTTTCGGATGCCCTATTGAGATTTCTAAAATCCACACACAATATTATTTCTTTGATTTTCTTGTGAACAAGAACCAAATAGTGGAGTGTCATGTGATGCTAAGCCTTTGCTCCTCGTATTGTAGGAATGTTGTATATAAAAAACAACTTATGTACCTTGCTCCATTTCTTCTTCTGCCATAGGAAGCTCTGAAAAACAATTAATAGTATTCACATATGGATCATGTTCATCGATAGGAAGCATAGTTTCTATAAGTTCCTTTCTATCATCATTTTGTATAGTTTGAGGAGTGGAAGTTAAGTCTTTAAAGATAGAATAGATCTCGTCAGAGGTGATTGTTTCCCTAGGTTTTGGGGGAGGTTGGTTTAAAGGAGGATGGTAAGGTATTATAGGTGGTGGCCTTTCCTAACCTCTATTATTTCCATGTTTATCACTACTAGCTCTTTTCATATCTACCATGTCATTGGAAATATTTTGTAGCAACTTCTTCAGGTTATCCATCTTGTAAGGGTCTTTGTTTAAAGTGGTGGGTTTACGAACATGCTCTTTCCTTCTTATGGATGTAGAAGGTTGTACTGGTTCTTGGTCAGGATTGTCTTTGACACCATACATATCCTTTTATAGTATAACAGCTTCTGCAAAGGCTTGTTGTAGATTTGTCTTATGAGCACGTTTGACCCACATATCAATGGTCGTAGGTAAACCCTTAATATAGTAGGCTATTAATAGTTCTTTAGCAAGAAGGACTGTTACATGAATCCTATTCTTCAGACAAGAAAACCTTTGGTTGAAATCATTAACTCCTTCTTTTGATGTTATCCTGAGAGAAGACAATTTTATGACAAGTTCATCTAGGGTACTATCATCTTCAAACTTTTGGAGGAATAGTGCCTCAAATTGTTGCTAAGAATTGATAGAAGCAACTTATAAAGAAAAATACCAAGTCGATGTTTCTCCCTCGAAGGAGTAAGGAAATAATATACATACCACATCCTCATGAATTACATTCTCAAATCTGATAGCCTGCATATAACTCTTGATGTGGTCTTCTATAGGTATCCTATCATCTAGATTGAACCTGAGAAGCCATTTCTTAGTGTTATTTGGAAATTTATGTAATTGTCTAGGGATAAGGACTGCAACTACATCCATCTAAGGTCTATTAATATTGTCGTCCATTGTTCTTTCATGTGGATTTTCTAAGGATTCTGAGGAAATCTCGTTGTCCAAGTATTTTTTATACGAATATGGGGATGAAGGAGGTGGTGTAGATGGTGGTACTCCAACAAGTTTATTGTCAAGGAGTGGATCTTCTGGGGGTTGTTTTGTATTTTATAATGGTGAACTATCTTGAGCTTCAAGGGTTTCTCCTTGTGGAGTGATATTTAGGGTAGGAGAAGTAAGAGTCAAAAGAGAAGGATTCAAGAGAGAAGAAGATAAAGCATTTCTGAAACTATGAACGGTCTCAGTTCCTAGTTCCACCATTGCACCAATATCGTTAGTGTTTTTCCTCCACTATTCAAAAGTAAGAACTCCACTACTATGTGGGGTGAACAAATTTTTAGTGGATCTTTCTAAAATCAGGGTGGTAGGGATAGGCAAGTGACCCTCTATAGGATGAGATGTAGACGTAGAAGCTTGAACGTGGATTCTAGTGATGATGGGTGATCTAGGATGAGGAGGTTTATTGGTGTGTGGCCGTGACATAATTCACAATGTCCCTCCTTCTAAATCCATTTGTTGACATCCTGGTTTGTAGGTTGCTGGATGAAATACAAGGTAATCAATATAAGGAAAATTTACAACCATGAAGGCTTCGAATCAATCCCACGCAAAGACGATCCTATCCCCGAGTTGTTCGGGATGACTACTTCCTATGGATACAAGGCCTCCAATTGCATAAGGGTCTATCAGATCAATAAGATATGTTCTTAGGACAAGAGAGAAAAGATTCAAAGTAACCAATTCCTAGACTAGTTGCTTAAGAAAACTTAAAGAGGGTGAAAATGGACTTAAGATTGGACAATTGAAAAATATAATAGGAAAAAGATATTAACTACTCAACGTACGGACATGCAAATTAAGTTCAATCTCATTAACCAAATTCATTTAAATATTACACAAGACATTTTAGAGTCTTATCTAAAGTTTACAGATTTACAACATATCCAAGAGGCAATATTAATTGACGAATCAGTACCAGAGATCAATAACTAATCATCAGTTGTAAAATAGATCACGTAAATCAAACAAAGACATTTGTTTAACATACATTCAACATATCAATTGCGTAAGGAAAAATCAATACATAGATCAACACATTACTAGATACATCCAATCATTAGCATGCCATAAAGATGGAAGAATGACTAGAATTCATTAAAGGCTTTATAATCAATCATTATAATCAAGGTTCTATTTCTTCATAGCATTATAGCTGTTATTTCTACATGGTATCAGTGCTCACAGGTTGTCAAGTTTAGATTGCAAGGTTTCTTAAGTTCTACATATTTGAGGATATATAAGTTCTCTACATCGGAGCGCATCCAGTATCCTATTCCTCTCTGAAGAAGACCTTGAACTGAGCTTAAAAATTTTCTCTTAGTTTTTATTTGTTTAAGTTGCAGTGAGTATATTCTTGAGTGCATCAACTTATTAGCATGGATTCCTCTTCCTCTATGATAATGATTCCCTTCAACTCTCATGAATGGAAATCCAAAATTGGCATTCTATTGTGCAGTAAGGGACTATACAGAGTTACTCTGGCTTTGTAGAATGAGCCAAATACTACTGTTGAGAAATATAAGTGGCATAAAAGGTTGGATGAAGCCTATGGATTGCTTTACCTCTCTATTTATCTTGATATACTCTTTCATCTAGATTTTTTTACCACTCCAAACCAAGTATGGACTAAACTTGAGTCTCTTTTTTTAGTACAAGATGATATAAGAGCGCATCGGTTGGAGAATGAGTTATTCTCATTGAGTCTGAGTAGTTTCAATTCCATTGAGGGTTTCTTTCTATTTCTCAATAAATTTGGGATTGAGAAGGAAGCTCAATTGATCCTTTCCATCTTATCAAAATTGGGTCCTGAATAATTAATTTTTGTGTCTACTTTTCATGCTACTAGGCTTGTTATTGGATAATGACTTCTTTTAGTACATTCTTTGATTCACTGACAAAGGAGAAAGGTAAATTGATCCATGTGGGTGCTCTTATATCTTCCAAGGGAAAGGATCATTCTCTTATAGTTCAAGGAAGTAATAATGCAGTATCAAACGAGAAGCAAATAGTGAAAGAGAAGAAGCCAAAGTCAGATAATGAAGATGAAAGTTCGAAGCCTACTGATGAAGGTTCAATGAAGAAAGTCGGGAAGAAAGGGAGCACATACAAGTGTTATTATTGCAGAAATTTATTTCATCTTGAGATTAAATGTTTCAAAAAAAATATGGACATCATGTATCATTTACTTCAGAAGCATAACACTGAAGTTCCAGATGAACTAGAGAAGCTTGTTGAATCCGAAAAACACTGTCATAGTGCGCAGTTCTAAGGTGATATAAAATATGAATTGAGTTCCAGAGTTAAATAATATTTTCATATATCTGATATAGATTCATTTTCTGATATATAAGAACACAAATATCATTTTATTTCTTGAATCATCCACATATCAGTCTCCTAGATTCATCTCCCAATACTTGTGATTTTTCACTAGATCCTTACTTGTCTTTAAGAAGCTCTTCCTCACTCCATTCAAATGGTTATAATTCTGATTTAGAATCATTTTTTCACGTTTATATGCATGTTATTACATCACCCATACCATATACCATACCTTTGAATACTCCTAAGACTATACAAACCCAAGTTCACTAGTTGATTCCTCATTGGTTTCTTATGCAATGTTACTTATATCAAATGGTTTCAATTCTTGTATATTTTTCACTGGTTGGTTATCCATTACCTTAGTCATAATTGGAATTATCTTACACATGTTTGGATATTTTCTAAACACTTATGTTTCATATCTCAATTCCATCCATCATTCATATTTTTACACTCATTAGTTTTCCCTCATTGCTCAACATTTTCCTACTCTATCCCTATATCCTCATGGAGACATTAAAGCTTTAGTATTTCCTGCTCCATATGATAATATTTATGATATATCAGTCTATTCATCCTTATTTCAGAATTGGGAAGGTGCTACATCAGTTTGGAAGAATTATATGTGATCCACATCACCATTTTGAAGCTATACAAGGAACTAACTGTGTAACTAATTATCTTAATTTATGTACTTTTTGGGAAGGAGTATGCATATATATATATTTTAATTTCTAGATTTTGTTTTCAAATAAGAGATTGTTAGAAGCAAGAAGCATTCAAATAATTCTCTTACTTCATGAGATGATGAGGATTCTATCCTCTTCTTTCTTGCAGATTCTACACTAGCGCATGATCATGGAGTTCTCAAATTATTCAGCAAAGTCTTTCACTAGAAACATTTCATTCAACTGATTCAAGTGAATATAAATACATATTGAATACATGTTGTTTTAAATTTTGTGCCTTGTCCTTTCTTGACGGAGGATTTTTGCCATGTGGTTTTTCCTCTTTCCTCACTTTTCTGGACATAAATAATTGTAAAGGGTGTCCATAGCATTGTTGTTGGGCCCTATATAACACCTATATGCACCTATATGAATCTATATGAATCTGATTATTTCATACATATCATCATAAAGTCAGACTTAAAGGGGGGTGTTGGGATATTATAAACCCATTCCATACTAAGGATAACAATAATTAATCATTATTGATCAATTTATCACCTACTGGCCTAGATAGTTGGCATCCACTTGCACCACTTGGTCAACACTTGCGATATGTACCCCAGGAGATCCTTTTTCCTAATTCTAGTTAGATCCTTCCACTTTATTGGCTATTAGAATTAGTAATTGTGCCTTCCTGAAGAGCTTGTCTTTATCCTGCTTTATTCCATCTTTTCAGTGGATAAGGTAAAGCTAGTCAACTAGGAAACTAATATATTTTGTTACCAACCCATCCTCCATGATTTTCTCTCTATATTATAGGATTAGCATGTTTTTCCATCACTCATGACAACTCACTCATGTTTTATCTAATTTGTGAGTTCCTTGACAAAGTTGGAAAGTGCTTTAGCCACCTTTGGGGGTTTAACATGTTTAGTAAACTTGATTAATGAGCTAGCATGAGTTGTCTTCCACCAACTCAATTTTACTTTATAATGATGTATTAATATTTTAAAAATCAATAAATTATTCATTCTTCACTTCTTCATGTGATTTAGACTCATTATTCTTCTCTCTATTTTCCTTGTGCATGCTTGCGACAATTATGTTGTAGCTAGATATACATCATTTGTTTCTTCTTATCATCAAGGATATATTGCTTCATAACATTAGAGTTTCTATTTCTATAGTTAGCGCATGGATTTTCATTCATTGTCACATTCCATAGCTTATTTTCTTAAGCCCTTCATTGTTCAACTCTTTTGGGTTGATCCTCAAATCTGATAATAGAAGTTTCGATGGCTTAGAGGCCTAGAAAGTCGATGTACTAACATCAAGTCCAAGGGTACAACAACTTGTTTTACAGGGTGATAAGAATTGTAGACTTGTGCCTTATTCCATTGGGATATGGAGGCATTTTCATAAAAATTCTAATATCTTACAGACTATTTATTTCTTAAAAATATTTACAAACAATGCATAAGAAAAATTATAACTGTAAGTGCTTGAAAATAAAAAATAATGCATGAACTTGATATTTCTTCTATTCTACTATTTACAAAAAATTTCAATATAGGAAAAAGCGCTTTAAAATCCTACCATTTATAACAACTTCTATATTTTCACCATCCAGCTTAGCAAGAATGAATGTATTGTTACCTTTTACAACGGAGACTAGATATGTACGTATCCACATATTGTCAAATTTTCCATGCTTACCCTTTTCTGCTTTCCATGCATCTGATTTTAGGACTAGGTCCCTTGGATGAAAATCTCTTTTCAAGGATCTCCTATCAAAAGTATTCTTAATCTTCCTCTTATGCTCTTCTAATTTCATGTTGACCTGTTCTCTTTCCTACTGAAACTGAATTAGTTTATACACCCTCATCAAGCTTCAATACTAGTAGTCCTAGTTGTATAGATAAAAATTGTTTATTTTCCATATACCAAATGAAAGGGAGAGATTCCAATTGATATATTGACACTGATCTGATCTGCCTAAAGGGAATATTAGAGATTCACAACCTAGGATTTCTTGTTTTCTGACAACATATTCTTTATGATTCTAACCAGACTTTTGTTTGAAGACTCAGCTAGTCCATTTCCTTGTGTTAGGATTAATTAATCCTCCCTTTCCCCACATAGTATATTTTGTCTATTATAATAAGTTAGGAGGTCATCATCACTTCACTAGTGTATGCGGGACACACCTAGGAGCCACCTACCACTTATTGTTCCTTCATGCATGCGTTTAGGTTCCCTAGGGACTAGTCCCTATAATTTAGGAACCCACTCTGAGTGCCACCATCAGTCTCCTTCAGTTGACCTAGGTAGGTATTCATTTATGTTTAATTATGCTCTAGTTACCATCAGATAGATCCCTATCAATTATCCTGGTGCTAGTTTCCATTATTTAAGGGAGTGTGGGCGCCTTTGTTCACCTTTACTCATCAGTTAACTAATTGTAGTATGAATTAATTATACAGAGTTGCATTAGTGATATCTAGTGTTTATTTTTCTCACACTGAGTTAGTGCATGAGTAAGTTTGAGTTGGTGAATTCAAATCCTCCCAAAGGAATTTTAATTCTTCCTATTGTATGACTATTGTATTATAGAGACATCAAAGATAATTAATGTAATGATATCCTGACCAATTATTGTCTCATGTGTGTGAAATCTATGCCATAAATCCATTTATCAGTTTACTTTGAATTGTTAATTCTTCTACAGCCTTCCTTTTAGATTGTTTTCATTCAGGCCTAAAGATCCACGGTTCACCAAATTTAACATGGTATCAAATCCTATGTTCAAGATAGAAGAAAACCTCACAAGCTTCCATTGATGCACCAGAAGTCATTGGGTTCCTCATAAATCCTAGAATTATTGCCTTTCTCCCTCTAGATTGTGTCCAGAGAAGTTTATATAGGTGTGATGAACCCAGAGAAAGTGCACATGTCAAAGCAGAGAGTGTTTGATATGATATGATAGAGAATTGAATTGTTTTGCAATGTTTTTGCAAGTACATTCAAATATTTCTTGAAGAGTTGTTGCACAATATAGTTGTGAAATGGAGAATTTAGTAGCTCTAACTCCCAGGATCCTTACACCCTTCAATTACCTTGATTGGAGGGAAGATATGCAGATGGTCTTGCACAACAAAGGTTTGTACATGCACACCATGGGCAGAGAAGTCAAACCCCATAAGTATATTGAAAAATCCAAGTATATGAATAAGCTTGATGAAGCTTTTGGCTTCATGTGCATCCACATCTCCAAGGAGTTGTTGTTCCATATTGAGGGACTCAAGACTTCGAAAGAAGTATGGGATAATATTAAATGCTTGTTTGGAAAATAGGATGAGCTAAGGGGCCATATCCTATAGAATGAGATGATAGAACTATATCCTAGTAACTTCAAAACAATACAACAGTTCTTCTCGAAATTCAAATATCTAGTCAGGAAATGCAAGCAGTGTGGGATTGAGAAGGAGGATGAGAAATTGGTGCTATCAATTCTGAGCAAGCTTAGCTCAGATTTTTTAGTTTTTGTACCTACTTTCCACTCTGGGAGGCTAACCACTCCATATTGGAAAATTCCATCCCTAGATTCCTTCATAGAATCGCTAATCCAGGAACAAGACAATCTGATTCAAATGGGAGTGCTCAAATCCCCCAAGAATCAGGATCTCTCAGCTAGAGACTCTAAGAATGTGCAATCAAAGGGGAAACAAAGAGGGAAAGAAAAGAAAAATCCTTCATATGGAGCCTATGGTTCCAAGAAAAACAAAAACAATAAGTTTGAAAGACCTAAATGCTCTTACTACATGAGAGGATTTCATCCAAAAAGTCAGTGTATAAAGAATACCATTGACTAGATGTCTAAAATCCTTTAACATAACAACATTTCCCTTCCCCAAGGTGCAAATAAGTTTGAAGATGGAAACCATACTGATGAACATGAGAGGTGTAATTCCTTGAAAGTAGGATTCACTCAGTCAAAGTCCTATCTGTTGACATCGTTTTGTTGTCAGGGGCTCACTTCACACTACTATCGAAAATCATCGACACAAACTCCCAAAACATCGGCCCAGAAAGATTTTACCCTTCCCAACAACACCAGTAGAGCAGGTGCAGTCCCACCTGAGATGTCTAAGGGAGGGCTACAGGAAGTAAATTTCTACAGTGTGAAGAGGACTTCACACCATCTTCTACCCTATCGCAACATCACCCAGAAATACAAGATTGCAACTAACTCAATCCATATCTACTTATCATTATGATTTGCAATCACATTAACTCATATTTAGATTGAAAAAGACTACTATCATTATGATTCATATCTACATTAGCCCATATTTAGATCGACAAAGATATCAACATACATTCAAATAATAAGTATTGTGATACTTCGCATCATTCATATAACATTAAAGGAAAAACTCAGATGTAGCATAATCATTCATCAACGTATCTGATCCATCGCAAATCAACACAGATCTCACCCAATAATGCAAAAAAGAGTCTATAAAAACAAAATTCATACCAAAAACTTCTCCAGATATGACATAATCCACATAAATAAGATATTAGAACCTGAAAGATCCAAAATGTCGATCAAATTCAATTCCTAAGGAATATTATTCATACAATCAATGCCAAAATTGGATTGCAAAAGATAACCCCATTCACCATTGATTTAAGATTTACAATTCTAACTCTACTTATAGGCTCACTTGGCCTTTACAAAATGCTCCATTTGACCAATCACTAACTAACTCAACTAAAATATCCATGTTTGTTGGTTTCCTTATCCTCTGTGGTTGACTTTTGTCCTTGTTGATGCGCTTCATGTTGAAGGTGGGACTGCACTTTATGCACTCCAACCCCGTGCCAAAAAGCCCCCAACACAAACTTGTGGCTTGTCTCGAGCCACCTCATCTTGAAGCAACTGGTGCATTCAAATTTGACTTGAAGTCATCGTACTTTGTTTTGACTTAATCGACAACTTCTATGACCTTTTCCCTTAGTGTTCCGCACTCTTCCACTTCTTGTTCTATTGGATTCTCCTCGCTCATCTATTGTACTTTGTTTAGCTCCACCTTGGCCTTCATTATTTGGTCCATGGCCTTAAGCACTAATTGTTCTATTGCACCCTAAAATTCATCCCAATGTGTCATTCTTCGTTGGTGCCTTGTATGTGCCTTATTAACGGGGTGTTGTAACTCTTTCAGTTCTGTCTCCTTGGTTATTTGTGCAAGTGTGGGAATCACTTTAAGTGATCACCTCAATGCTTCCAACTATGCTTCTGCCTCACTATGTTACACGTCTAGTTGGTGCAAATGTTCATCTTGTACCAAGCTACCCCAAAATAGTGTTATCTCCTTCGCAATTCTTTGTGTTGCCTTCACTAGTTCTGCAATCTTTGTTGTGGTATCTTCTATCGCACTTCTCCTTTATTCTAGTTGTTCTGGTAGTGTGCTGGGTACCTCTCTAGTCTATAATTTCTCATTTTCCTTCCATAGATCTACAACGACTTTCCCTAATCGTAATTCCTTTGCTTCTACAAGAATTTACGGGCTAACTTCAGGTACCTCTTCGCAGGCCAACGAGACCACCCTCTCTAGTATTTTCCTATCTTCAAATGCCTTTGTATTTTTATTTATTATGGCCTCCTTTTTTCTTTTAGATGCTAAATATCCTCTTTATTTCTTTGTACTTGTTTTTTGGAGAGGACTAGATAATCATGGGTTGTTTCTTTGCGGTCTTCGATCTCCTCACTTGTTGTGATCTAAATTCCTTCCAGCATAGACATCGAGAGGAGATTTAGGTCGAGACCGATCAGGCCATGCCCTCATAGTGTAGAATTTGTATCCTCCTCTACTGTTGTGATTGCCTGTGGAAAAATATGCCACAGTTTCACTTTTTTTTTATGTCTACTTCGATTGCCCTTTGCATAGTTCCTTCTTGCGGTATTCTTGTCTCAAGTACTACATTCGGGAGTGTCTACAATAGTTGCATAAACTAATGGAAGTATCATGTTGCATGTTGTGTCACCTTCTCCTGAGTCTCATTGGATTCCGTAGTGATTGATGCTAATACTTTGTTCACCTTGTCATCGAAGAGTCATACGGTTATTCTCCCTCCACCTGGATCGAACCGACACTTCGTCTTTGCTTCTTCTTGTTATTTCTCTAAATATGAATCTGTTGTAGTTTTTTATGATGCTATGTCTTGTAAATTTTATGCATCCTCTGATTCCTTGCATTCATATTGATCTTTTGGGACATCCATCATTTTTCCATCTCATGGGTCCGATAGTTGTTCATCTCTTACCGAAACTTTCCATTCCATAGGCCATTCTTCTATGGTGGCTTCCAACTCATCAGTTAGTTTATATTTCATTGTAATCCATTGATTTTCTGGATCTACCTACTCCTGAATGTGTATGGCATGGGGTCCCATCTTCAACTATGCAATCCTCTAGTACTTATTTGCGGGGTTTTCTGTTAGTTGCGGCACCTTGACTGCGTCCTCTCGTAGTGTGTCTAGGTAAAGGTAGAATCGAATGTTGATGGTGGTTTTCCTTTATTTGTCATTGAGTTCCCATAATTCTTAATACCTCTCTCCTCGACATATGTTGAAAGCATCAACCTCCATTCCTTGGTAGTGTGTTGGTTCCATCCATCCAACCAACGCAATGAGTATTAAAAGCTAGGAGTCTATGAACGACTTACCAGGATATTTTGCTAATACTATGTTCTACATCATCTCATTCAACATGAAAAGGGACCATCTCATATGGACCCATGTTTTACATTGCTCTGCTGATGCAATGACCCCTGATGTACATTTATGGGGTCGGTTCTTCCTTACAATCTTTATTGTCATTAATTTTGCTGCAATTTTGACTTATTGATCGTTAATTGTGTCAATCACATAAGTTCTAGAATCCTTCCTCACCCCATAATTGTTTATCACCTTCGCTTCCAACTTCTTTTCGTTGTCCTTTCCTTGAAAGTACTACAATAGACCGATCCCCGCCTTGGGTAGACCTGTGATCTTGGTTATCAAGTTGACCGTTATTGGGATTTTTGTTCCCGGCCATAAATAACTTCCATGGAAGCATTCCAACAGCTACTTCATGCATGCATTAACTTATGTGGATGGTCCAAAATGCGGCATATGAATGATCGATAGTAAACCAAACCGCTGCAAGCCCAATTCCTATTGTGGTGGCTCTTTGGCGATCGGACCTCCTTCATTGTGTGGTGTTTCCTCATACGTTACCTTGGTGCATTCTGTGAATGCCAATATGTCATGGTAATTATAATGTAACTTCTATAGTCGCAGAACTATGTTGGTCGTCACATGGACGCCCTTCGGTGTTGCTGGCATCTTGATGGAATACTTGTTATTTTATCCAAGTCATATTATCGATGCCCCTTCCTTTCGCGGTGGTATGTACCTTGGAATGTATTCTACTGACGGCCCTAGTATTTTTCCCCTTGTTGTTTTTTCCTCTTCCATTGCAGTTAATGGACCTACTTCTCTTTCTATTAGGGACCCCCTTGTCAAACTTTGGGTCTTCTTGGTTCTTCTTTCTAGAGTGATCAGATGATTGGTGCTCCTTTTCTTCCTAATCAGCTGCATTGGTGTGAACATGATCTTTGTTTTTTCTTCCACTATAGATTCCCTCTTAAATGGTGTTTCCTACATACTTGTGCTCGAAATTATATGCCTCTACAACACTTCTATTCTCTCTTATACTTATCTTACTATGACTCTTCTTTTCTTTGCTCTAATTCTTTCTCTTGACCTACACAATGGGTCAAACCATTCCCATTGACCTAGTTTTATAACCTTCGATCCTTTCATGTGAGAGATTTGAGGCATCATTTCCAACTCCATCGTTGATTGACTAAATCCTTTGTCGATTGTGTAAATCCAGTGCACGCGCTAGTCATTAAAAGTGGGTCTTTCCCACTTGTGTCGCTGCTCTGTCTAGTGTAATTTATTCATTTATTTCCTGATTTGACTAGTTTGTGCCTTGTCTGATATTGACAAGTTCCCAACCTTTCTATGGTTAAATTTTCCTTGTTTCTCTTCCTCCCGTCGATAGACTTTATTTTTCATTCATGGTTGTTAGCATTGGTGTCATGCCTGGATATCTTGATAGGGCTTTAGCCGACTCTCATTCAATAGTTTTGGAAAAATTACTATGTCTAACTACTGCAACTGCACCGCACCTCGTCAGTAATGAAATGTATGATGTAAGTACCAAGCCAATGCATCTGAATCTTACCTGTGTTCTTTGCAAACTTTTTTTTGTAGAGGAGAACCATATCTCTGTGCTGGAAGTGTTTTGTCTTCATGTGGTGATGATTCCATTCCTTCTGTCAATCCTTCTCTACTTGCTGATGAAAACCTGAAATGAAGTGATCCTCTTCGAGGCATACTAAATGCACCAGTATTTCTTCAACTTCTCCTTCATCACTCATTCTTGTTACTATTGTTATGCATAGACTTGGGACAATATATTCCATCGGCATCATCACTTCTTGTCCATAAACCAACTTTAATGGTGTCTAGCCTGCCATTTTATAGGCCCATAGTATTACAGGGATTTTTAGACCCCAGTCGTCCCAATTTTTGTCACATACCTTAGTGAGTGCATTTTCCAATATCTTATTGAACACCTCTACTACTCCATTCTCTTGTGGGTGGTATGGATTACTTCTCTTGTGTTGTATCTGGAATTCTTCAGTCATCACTCTAATTGTCTGATTGACGAAGTAAGCTCCTTAATCACTCATCAATATCTTAGAACATCCAAATTGGGTAACCACATTATCGAAAAGGAACCTCATTGTTTTCACGGTTGTGCAATCCTTTACTAGTGCTTCCTCGACCCATCTCATTAGATAATCAGTCACAGTGATAATATATCTCACACCTATTTGTTTTCCTGGTGGATTGATAGGTCCCACAAAATCAACTGCCCCCTTGTCGAAGGGTTGTAGTGTTACCTAAGGTACTAACGACATCTCATATTCCAGTGATAGTTTTCCCATTCTTTGACATACGTCGCAGCTTTTAGCAGAATCTGCGGTGTCATTATGTATTGTCAGCCACCATAATCCATTTCTGAGTATTTTTCTGGCAGTTTCATGTCCTCCATAATGTAATCATGCAACCCCATTGTGCACCACTTCTAACACTATTTCTTGCTCATGTGGAAGAACATATCAAAGCAGAATTTCCTACGGCCCCATCTTGTATAGATTCCCTGCAATCAGTTGGAAGTCAGCGGCTTTGACAACTAGTTGTTTCTTCTTATTAGTGGTGAACTCTTCAAGGGATTTTCCTGTCACCAAAAATTAAACAATTTGTTTGTAGTGGTCATCAACCATTCTGAATCTAAACAATTGTGCATTAGGTAAAGCATACTCAATGTTGCTTGGTTCTTCACCTAACTATATCCTTAATAGATGATTGGGTCCTGCATTCAATGGTATGGGTTTCACAATTATCTCAAAATCAAACTCTTGGAATAGTAGCAATGACCGACAGATACTTCCCCCCAACACAGGCTTACTGACCAAGTACTTCATTGTTGAGTGATCCATAAACATTTTGAAATGTCCTCCTAATAGGTAGTGGTGGATTTTTTGCAATGCATAAACCATTGTCAATCCTTCTCTTTATGTCATCATGTAGTTTTTCTCCATAGTAGAAAACTTCTGACTTGCAAACGCAATCAGCTGGTCAATTGATCCTTCTCCCAGTTGGGCCAATATTACTCCTAATGTGACTGATGAAGCATCGACGTGGACATGGAACTCCTTTATCCAATCTAGGAAAACTAATATTGGTGTTGTGACCATATTTTTCTTTAGTTTATCAAGGCTCGTCTAGAACTCATCCTTCCATTCGAACTTTGCATATTTCTTCAATAATCTCTCCATCGATGTAGTGATCGCTTCATACCCCCTTATAAACTTTCGGTAATACCCTATGTGGCCCAATGTTTCCCTCAGTTGTTTTATGGTCATTGGTTCTAGTAAGTCGACAATTATCACAATATTGGTGGGATCCACCAACATGCCTTCCTTACATACAATGTGTCCCAATAGGATTCCGAATGGTGCACAAAATATATATTTCTTCAGATTCAGTGAAATTTGATGTTGCCGACACCTTTCCAACATCAATCGAAGGTTCATAGTATGGTATTTTACCAAACCATAGACAATTCATTCATCCATATAGACTTCTAGGAAATTATGAATAAAGTATTTGAATGCGGCAACAACTAACCTTTAAAATATCGCAGGCGCATTATTGAGATTGAATGGCATCATTGTGTACTGAAGATATCCCCATTCTATCATGAAAATGGTTTTGTATATATCCTCCTTCACAATCCTTATCTGACAATAGCCTGAAAATCCATTTGTAAATGAATATATTTCCTATCCTCCAACTCCTTCCAGCACTTTGTCAGTAAATGGCATCGAGAATGGATCATGAAAGGATTGCGTCATTCAATTTCCTTGAATCGACACAGTTCCAGATTTCACTAGTCTTTTGTCCTGCACGACCATCGAACTAATGCAATCTAATTCCTCAATAGGCTCGATAATTCTGGCATCCAACATCCACTCTAATTTGGATTCAACCTATATCGTCATTTCTTTACTGGTTTTGCATCGAGTTTCAAAGGAATATTCATTTCACCCAAATCCCCTGAAAAGAATTTCAACTCAGAAAATTTGGTCAGGAATAAGTCTTGAAACTCATGTAGTAGATTGGTGACTCTCCCTATCGTTGAATCCTCCCATTAATATCCAATACTATCAAATTTTGGTTCTTCTATTGTCCTAATATTGACTTTCTTTATTTTCAATGGTTGCTTGAATTTATTGTGTGGCATATTTGGTACTTCGATGTTGTGGCTTCCTTCCGAATCTAGAATATCGACATCTCTCAGATAATATTCATCATCAGGTTCTCCTGACACATTTTAACACTTCATCATCATTCGTGGTGTCGGTTTCCAAAGTGATCCCATCGGTAGCTCATCTGGAACTATCTCCAATACTTTGTCATGGATGTCCTGCAGTGCAATATGGATAAATGTATTTTTGTTTGTGAAATAGAAAGTATGGTTGAAGCTGAAAGCCGATTATTCCCAAGTTGTTCTTTACCTTCATAGCTCTGTATAAACATGCCATCTACGTGGTGTTTCATCCAATGTATGCATGAATGTGTGAACCCATTCCTCCTTTGGCCTCAGTTCCCATGTTGTTTGGCATGTTATCAAATAGCCACTTGGATAATTTCTTCCATCATATTTATTTCCTTGGTGGTATTCGTCCTCCCCGAATTAAACTTTCAAAAATTGTCGACATATTTTCTAGTATGCTATTAACACCTTGTGTGTAGCCCACCATCTTGTCAGAGTATCCTTTAGTGCCTCTTCCAGTGCTAACAAGAGTTGGTGAGTTTTTCGAATCAAAACTTGGTGGCATCTCGTAAATAGGTAACTCACCAATTTCCTTACTCAAGGCATCTTTCGCTTCGAAGATGGTTTCTTTCTTCATTTCTACATCGAATTGGAATTTCGTTCGAGCTGCACGCTAGACATTTAGTAGTGGTTCGTTGTATCCCGTTGTAGATCCTCCTTTCGTTACTAAATAGACATGTGCTATCTGAGTCCTTAGTTCATTCGATATCTTCCCCACATTTGGTCCAGTATTTTCATTCTGATTTGCATTCTGGTTTGGTTGAGGTTGTACCTCATTCTTAGCTTTCCATTTCACAAATAGATGTAGGAATTCTTCATTGGTTTGATCTGTTGTGCTGCAATAAGTA
Source organism: Pseudotsuga menziesii (assembly GCA_001517045.1). NCBI lineage: Eukaryota > Viridiplantae > Streptophyta > Pinopsida > Pinales > Pinaceae > Pseudotsuga > Pseudotsuga menziesii. Next base: position 601,575 of record LPNX010124945.1, on the reverse strand, counting down.
CATTAAGATTCTAAATTCAAACATTCCCTCTGGTATTGTCCTACCACTCCGCAATTATACCACGTAACTAGTCCACAACCTTGACCCATAGCTCCTCCATGACCAAATCCTCTATTACGACCTCTCTGAAATCATCCTTAGAATCCTGCTTGTTGTTGGTAGGACGGTTGGTTATATTGTGGATGGTTGAAGTGTTGTTGTGTCAGATTATACTACGGTTGCTGCTGATTATATTGTGGTTGAGTATACTGTGGTTGCGGCCAGTTATACGATGATNTGCAGTTGTGGTTGATTATATTGTTGTTTTGATTTCCTATCCGCTGGTCGTTGCTCCCCCCCCCCCTTCATAAAGAATGTATCCATAGTTCTTTCTTCGAGAAAATCATAAGCTCTACAATCATTTTCTTCATGACCAAACAACCGACGAAATTTGTATAAAATATTAGTTGGTTTCAACACAACCTTCTGTAAATATGTGTATTACTATGATTGATGTCCTTTTGTTTGAAAAATTCAGCACCAGGGCAATCCTCCTTGACTCATTGGATTCGGTGCCCCTAAATGCAAATACTCATGGAAGTCAAAACACTTATCATTGTGATGTCCCTCAGATCGACATCGACTACACCATACTTTGTTATGGACTTGTTTCCCCTTCTTAATATCCTATAGTTGTATAGTAAGGTTTTCCTACTACGACTGGATTTGGATCATGCCAATCCCTTTTTTTCTGACTGGTGAAGCTTATAGCTTCATGGTGATTTCGAGGGCTTCCGCCTGATATGCGATCTTATGTTGCATTAGCAGCATGTGGATGCGGGGTACCAAGGCTGAAATGAACCAATATTTATGTTGCACGTCACTCATTATGAAGCTAACCTTGGCCATTAGAGTTTTGAATAATTGATCGAAATCCCACATCGACTCATTGGGGTATTGCTTGATTTCCTTCAATTCAGTAATATATTGCGATTTTTATTTTAGTTTCTTAAATTTCTCAATCGGTCCAATCCTGATTTGTGCTAGGGTCTTTCGGGGATGCCCCGTTAGTACTTTCACAAATTTCATATACCAATTCAATGTCCAACCCCAAAAGGTCATTTCTAGTTGTCCTTTCTTGATTTCCTCATCTTGCACTTGTTTCATCATCCACGCTGCTTCACAAAAGAACCAATATTGTTCGGGATCCTCAGTAATGTACCCTTCCAAAATGTTTTCTATCCACATGTTGAAATCCCTTGAAGCTTTGTTGTTCACCTTTTGTAGTTGTTTGATTAGTTCTGGGGTCCACTAATCAGGCTCACCTCCCTAGAAATTATTCTTCTCAAAATTAATTTGCACCAACCATTTAAATAGTAATATCATAAATTAGGAGAAGAATATTTCATGAATATGTAAGTAGATATATTTTCCCAACCAGTCTTTTGTTGTCAATATTGGGTTTTGGTTTTCTTCTTCCACAAACTCTCAGGCTTTCTTATCAAACCAGTCCTGATTTACGGTTTTGTCGGATGCCATAACATTTCTTCTTCTTCTTTGTACTATGGTCCTGGAAACAGAACCATTTGCTCAAACCGTTCCATCAACAGGGGTTCACTTCACATTGTTTTCAACAACCATCAACACCCTCACTAAACATCATCCCAGAAAGGTTTTGCCGTTCCCATCAACACCTACAAATTAGGTGGAGTCTCACCCAAAATTTCTGAGGGAGGGCTATAAGAACCAAGTTTCCACAGTGTGAAGAGGACTTTGAATTATCTTCTATCCAATTGAAAATCACCTAGAAATCCATGATCACAGCAAATACAATGCAACCGCACTGTTAACCATATCTACTTATCATTACGATTCACAATCACATTAACCCAGATTTAGATCGACAAAGACTACTATCATTACAATTCACATACGCATTAACCCATATTTAGATCGACAAAGATATAAACATACATTGAATTACAAGTACTACAACACTTTGCATCATTCACATAACATTAAAGAAAAAACCCAGAGGTAGCATAATCATTCATCAACTCATATTCATCAACATATTTGATCCATCACATATTGACCCAGATATCATCCACTAATGCAGAAAAGAGTATAAAAATAGAATTCATACTGAAAAAGTCTTTAGATACAACATGATCAACAGAAACAAGACATTACAATCCAAAAGCCCCAAAATGTCGATCAAATTCAATTCATAAGGAAGAGTCTTCATACAATCGATGCCAAAATTGGATCGCAAAAGACAAACTCATTCTTAAGTTATTTTTTATTTATAATTATAACTCTACTTATAGGCTCACTAGGTTGTTACAAAATGGTCCACTTTACCAATCACTACCTACTTCAACCGAAATATTCTTATTTTTCGATTTCTTTGTCCTTCTCGGTTGACTTTTATCCTTGTTGATGCCCTTCTTGTCGGTGGTGGTACTACACTTTGTGCACTCCAACCCCGTGCCAACACCAAGTATATAGATCCTAGTACAACATCCCGAGAAGAAGAATGGCTTCGAAAACTCCTTGTAGTATTTTTTTGTCAGATTCCAAGATCAATTGTGATTCACTATGAAAACCAAAGTTGTATATAGATGTCAGGGAAGGTTGTAGATGGTCGTGTGCACTAGTGACCACTACTCATTCTGGTTATCAATCTGGTGTAGGATAATTCCCACCATCTCTTGAGATAAGATGGTAGTAGATGGTATTGTACACTGGTGGCTTCTTCTTTCCTAGGTTCTCATCCTGGTATGGCAGAAATCCCAACAGCATCTTGACATGGGCCAGAAATAGACAATTGTGTGCACTAGTGACCATTATAGGTTCTGATTCTAAATTTAATGTTGGATAATTCCCACCAACTCTTGAGATGAATTGGTAGTAGATGGTCATGTACACTAGTAACCTCTATTCTCCCTGGTGTAGGAGAATTCCCACCATCCCTAGTTCTCAACTTGGTGTAGAATAATTCCCACAAACACTTGAGATGAAATGGTAGTAGATGGTTGTCTGAAGCATGTCTAGGCTGTCAAAATGACTCCAATATATTACATGTTCTTCTACGCGGTAGTCGCTTATTCTGGTAGGGACAGGTACATTTGGATCGAATACTGCATACATTAGGCTATTATCTATGTGGTATGCTACTGACAATAATATTTTTTTTAGAAGGGATGATTTGTTTCCTATCATCATTTATGGATTGAACACTTTCATATGTAATATCTCTAAATATTGACTTCAATGTTGTTTGAACTAAAATAGGACAGGGATAAGTAAGGGACTTTGCTTTCTGGGCTATTGTGAACTCTTTTGAGGGGTGTGGCATGAATCTGGTTGGTAACTTCCATGGAGCTATTGATTGTTTACTCAATTTAACAATCTCTGTGTACTTCTACCTATATATCTTTCTCCAATAGGTCTTGATAGGTTTCTTGTGTCTCTATTATTGCTTTTTTTACTACGGATCCTTCTCTTCTTGATCAATATCCATATTTGCAGACAACTCTTCAAATCCTCTCTTCTGGCTTGAGATTTGTTTTGATTCACTTTGCTCTATTGAGGATTTCTAGAGCCCTTCAATCTCCTCCCAACTCTCCTTATTTTCCACTTTCTCCCATTCTAGTCTAGTGTAGTAATCATATGTTGAGTTCTTGTTTTCCAACATCTTATTTGAAATGATTTTATGTGGGAAATCAATTATTTCTTCTGTTTTTCCTAGATTTAGCTACTCTAGGAAAGCTTCCATGTATTTTAGGGCACTCAAAGACTTAACCTAAAAGGGGCCAACATCTTTAGTAATATGAAAATTTACGTGTTGTCTGAAATTCTTGATGCAGGGTTTAGATGTTCTAGGAAACCTCACAAGGTTTCATCAACCTCTTTGTCATTCTAACCTAGGATAGTGCATAGGAGAGAGAGAGAGAGAGAGAGAGAGAGATCTATAATTTTGCTTGAAAATTTTGTCTTGAAAGGGGGCATGGACTGTTGGGTTATTATCCTAAATTTCATGTGCTTGGTTAAGACCAAGGTTTAGTCTGTAGGGATCAGGGTTTGATATAGGAGGGCCATTATTTTATATTCTAACGGTTACAATCCCTCCTCCTTTGGAATGCACAACATTATTATTATGCTATCAACTTATATATGACAAACAACCCTAAAATTATCTGAACACATAATTAATTTATGGCTTTGGGGGGAGAATGATGAGAACCAACTAGTCAATTTAGGAAAATAAACCACTTGGGGACATATGAACCGTGTCAGACCAGAGTCCCACAATTTACTTGGGGACCTGATTTTCAAAATCTAGGATTCAGGTCTCACTGATGGTTGAAGTCAGATTTAAATGGGTTACATCAATGTCATGAATTCTACTCGATGATCATATATGGCTTCGTTTCTAGAATTTTTTGGCCTAGGGCATGGTTCTTTAGTGGACTCAAACATTTTGTTGGAGAAATTTACTGGTTCAGGTTAAAAATTATTCAACTGACCAGATTTTTGGGTAAGTTTTAGATTTACAACAATAAAATGGTGAAACAAATGAGAGGTTGGATGAATTACTTAGGGCACTTGATGTGGATGCTGACTAGATAACGGATTTGTAACTTGCTAACTCGGAGTGTACGTGTGCAGGGTAGTTGTTAGGATTATAATCCTCCCTTGTCCAATTTGTTCATTTATGTCTAAATTAGGAGTCATGTCTAAATCGAGAGTCCTTTCAGTCTATTTTTAGTCACTAGCACCATTGGTTCCACTTGGCCTAATTGGGGCACATGTACTAGTTACTAAAGTGTGGGGAACACTAATTGAGTCCAAATTCCACTGATTTCACTTGCATGCATCAGTTTAGGATCCTCCTAGATCAATCCCTACAAATTAGGAGCCATTGGGAGTGCCAATACCAACCTCCATTAGTTGAGTTTAGTTGGCGACTAGTCAAGCTCAGTTAGGAGTCAGTTATATTCAGTTCTACTCAGTTAGAGCTAGGATTGCATTGCTGCATGCACGTGAGGTGCATTTACTCACCTACCTCGGTCAATTAGACTAGTTAACACTAAATTAGACACTTGAGTTTGGATTTTGAACTCTGATGAACTCTGATAATGATTTAGACAAGGTCACTTAACCATTAAGTCAATTAGAGTCCAACCAATTCGAATTTCCTCACATGGATTCGAATTGCATGATGCTATTTAGCCATTGTACTTCATTGTAATTAATTATCTAATTAATTTTTATTAATGAAAGCATTCACAGTTGCAAGCCATTTTTGTACTGTTTCATTCTTCAATTGCTGAGTAAATTGTATGATATATCTTGTGAGTTGTGTGTTGGTCCAAAGATATATGTGCTGAATTTAATATGGTATTAGAGCCTCAATAGGACAAGGCACTTCTCCTACTACAGATTCATACTTGGATAATAAAAAAATTGAGCAAAATTGCTCCTTCCAGTACTGCACCAGAAGCAGAGAATTTACCACTTAATCTCCAAAGCAAAGGACCTGTTGATCAAGCTTGCTTGATCAACTAAGTTGGGTGTGAAGAAAATTCCAAAAGTGCAAACTGTCGACCTTACTTTGTTTGTTTGATTGTGTTATTTACAGGTTTATCAGTCTCCTTCACTGCATTCCCTACAAGCAGCTCAACCTCCTTCATTGCATTCGCTACAACATCATAGTCCTCTTCTTTGCATTGTAAATGGCTCATCCAATGGATATTCTCACTCTTTTCAACTACACCAGTGGAAGGAGTACATGGAGATGTAGCTACACTCCAAAATACTCCAAAATACTCTTTAGACTCATAATGGAGACAAAGGCAGAGCCAATTCATTATGTTGACAAATAAAAGTACTGGAATAGGCTTGATGAAGCATATGGATATTGCTTGTGCCTCTTAATCTCTCGAGATATTCTCTTCCACATCAATGGATTGAAGACTCCCAATCATGTTTGGGATAAGCTTGCTTCCTTATTTGACAAGAAGGATGATATGAGGATCTATCATCTAGAGAATGAGCTGATTTCTCTTCATCCATCCAATTTCGAAACACTAAATGACTTCTTCACCAAATTCAAGAATCCAGTATTCCAGTTGAAGCTTCGCAAGGTTGAGAAGGAGGATGATCAACTAATACTTTTCATTCTCTCAAAACTTGGTGCAGACTACTCAATCCTTGTATCAACATTTTATTCAATGAAGCTCACTACTCCAAATTGGAGGATTCCTACTCTTAACTCCTTCATAGAATCTCTCACCCAGGAGCATGACAAATTGATCCAAATGGGGATCATTCGATCTTCCAAATATCATGCACTGGTTGCTGGAGGACCTAAGGTAGTGAATGATAACGGGAAGCAAAAGGATGAGTCTCATGTGGAGAAAGAGCAGTCAAATGAGCCTTCAGGTTCGAAGAGAAGAAAGAATAATGGTAAAGGAAAGACACTATGTTCTGACTGTGGAAGGGGATTTCCTCCAAAAATATCTTGTATGAGAAGAACAGATGATGAGATGGTTCTTCTTCTGAAGAAAAATATTATTGTACCTACTAGCGCAAGGAAGGCTGACCATAGAGAAGAAAATGAAGAATAGGAAGAGACATGCCATGCAATGAAGGATAGCTACTCAACAACACATGCCTTCCTCATTGATTCTAGAACTTCCAATCATATGGTTGCATCCAGAGAATCATTCTCTTCCTTGCAGTATTTTGATAGTCCTAGTATTCAGATGAGCAATAATAGTCAAATTCAATCCAAATGGAAGGATTCTATCAAGCTTGAACATGGAAAGTTCAAAGATGTGCTTTACGTGCCCTCCTTAGCTGCAAATATGTTATCTGTATACCAGATGACTCAAACTAGCTCTCCAAAGCGAGTGATATTTGGTCCTGACTCACTGGAGATCAAATATATCTCTACTGGGAACATCATAGTGAAGGGTGTTGCAAGTCATGCCTCCAAGGCATATGAGTTCTCACACTTCATGCCATTTCAAAACCAATGCACTCTCAGTAGCCACTTGCAAGGGAAGGTAAAAACATTCCATCTACTTCTTTTGTAGTTTCCACTAGTATTGCAGATCCAACTATATCAATTTATGAGATTGAGATTCAAGGTGATTCAGATCCATATCCAATCCCTACTCCCAAGCGGGAAGCTAGGAAGGTGACTGGAAATCCATCTGACACACAAAAGACAAATACCCTTGCGCTATGCCATGCAATCTCACCTCCTTCAGAGAGATGCAACAAAATACTTGTGAGATGCTACATGGCAAGGTCTGATCAGTTACATTGCATTTAGAAGAATAGAGTGGATCATACACCTCTTCATCCAGAAAGAGGATACATTCCTCCTTCCTTCCATCATCATTTTAGGAGAAGATGGAGAAGTCTACATTCTAGGCCTCAAGATACATGTGCACAGAACATCATGCATGCTTCTTCGCTACATCACAGAGATTGTAGCAACATATTTTCAAGTTTTTTAAACTTGAATTGTGATTCTATTTGCTTAGTTAGAGGGGGGGATTTTTTCCCATGTGGTTTTCTCCCCATCTCCTTGTATTGAGCAGTTACTTTACTTGTTGTAATCGGTGACACGTGGTCTTAGTTACCAGGTCCCACAAATTGTCCAAGTTAGAATTCAGGGGGGTGTTAGGATTATAATCCTCCCTTGTCCAATTTGGTCATTTATTAAATCAGGAGTCATGTCTAAATCGTGAGTCCTTTCAGTCTATTTTTAGTCACTAGCACCATTGGGTCCACTTGGCCTAATTGGGGCACATGTACCATTTACTAAAGTGTGGGGAACACTAATTGAGGCCAACTTCCACTGATTTCACTTTCATGCATCATTTTAGGAGCCTCCTAGATCAATCCCTACAAATTAGGAGCCACTGGGAGTGCCGATACCAACCTCCATTAGTTGTGTTCAGTTGGTGACTAGTCAAGCTCAGGTAGGAGTCACTCACATTCAGTTCTAGTCCCCTACATTCAATTCTACTCAGTTAGAGCTAGGATTGCATGGTTGCATGCAGGTGAGGTGCATTTACTCACCTACTTCAATCAGTTAGACTAGTTAACACTGAACTAGACACTTGAGTTTGGATTTTGAACTCCGATAATGATTTAGACAAGGTCAGTTAACCATTCAGTCAAGTAGAGTCCAACCAATTCGATTTTCCTCACATGGATTCGAATTGCATGAGTCTATTTATCCATTGTACTTCATTGTAATTAATTATCTAATTACTTTTGATTAATGAAAGCATTCACAGTTGCAAGCCATTTTTGCACTATTTCATTCTTCAATTGCTGAGTAAATTGTATGATCTATATTGTGAGTTGTTTGTTGGTCCATGGATCTATGTGCTCAATTTAATAGTAGTTGATCAGCTAGAGCTATGGATGACCAGACGAAAATGAATCAAGACTAACAGTTGACTTCCCATTTAAACGATTCAAAAATTTGAATTGTGTACAAATGGAAATATGCAATTTGACGAGGGAGGATGGCATGAACTTTGATACCCGATACCACCCAATAGTTCGATGTGATGATATGGGATGATGTGGACACTGACAACTGGGAACTACTTAATTTTCCTAAGCAGAAACCACCCTATTTTAAGGTGGTTTCCTAGGGTGGTAACATTCAATCTCCTAGGCAGTTTTTAAAGAGACCCCAAGGAGGCATGGCTAGTAATATTTGGACATGCATCCTAAGAGGTTTATTGTACAACACGCCCTCGGTCCCATCTTGTATTCATGCAATCTGTTAACTTGTAATGCACGCAACTGTCTGATTAGATCTCACTTTTTGCAACATGATCACCAATTGATCCAGCTAAAACATACCATCTTCGTGGTATTTTGTCCAGTGTATGGATGAACATGTGAACCCGTTCCTCCTTTGGACTCAGTTTCGATGTTGTTTGGCATGTTATCAGATCGTTGCTTGGATCATTTCTTCCATAATATTTCTCTCCTTGGTAGTATTCATCCTCCCCCAATCAAACTTTCATCAGTCATCGACATATTTTTCAGTCTGGGATCGATGCCTTGTGTGTAGACCAACATCTTACCGGAGTAGCCTTTAGTGCCTCTTCCAGTTCCAATAAGCATTGTGGTTGGGATAGTCTGTCTTCAAATTCGCTGATAAAAACTGCCAAGTTAGGTAGTCTTTCGTATGTCGGCATATCGAATACTTATGTTTCTACCCATCTCGGTAACTGAGTGATTCGTGCACACTTCCTGAGTGATACTTCATGCAACTGGTTTTGCTAGTCCTCTACCACTTCATCAGATTCTAAAGATGCTAAGTTGATGCTTTTCCTGCCCAACTCTCCATCAGCAGTGCGATTGATGTAGTCTTCAGAGAAATTATAGGAATTATCCAATCCTCCCACGACTTCATATTTTATTGGTTCAACATATTGTTGTCCTTCGAGGGGATCCAATTGGGAAATGACACTTGTGTATTGATTCTCGAATGTCATTATTCTTTCCTTGAATTTAATAACTGTCAAGTTTTCCATCACCCAAATGATTTCCAACAGCATAGGGTATGGCCTGTTATTTTCAACTATCTCGATAACATCAAAGTCTACATACATCTTCAGTCCTTCCATTCGACAGGTAGACGAGGCACTCGTCCAATTGGAGAAACCTTGGCATGTTTTTCCATATGAAGTTGTACGGGGGACCAGACTAACTGTGGATTTCCCATCATTTCCCATGTCTTCTTGGTTAGGATATTCACACATGATCCTAGATCCAAGATGACTGAATCTACACCATATTCACCGATATGGACATTCATTCTCATTTCTCTTCATGTTTTCTTCTTTTGCAATGAATTGATTGGGCGATCATGTCGCCCTTCTTCCTATTGATACAAAAATATTTCTATTTATGCTAATGCATCTTGATCCTTTGCTGATGTTAGACAGCTTTCTAGAAAACATTTCAAGGTACTGACCTTTCTTTTCAACCTTGGTGAGTTTGTCAAATCAAAACTCGAAGGCATCTCGTAAATAGGTAACTTGTCATTGTCCTTGATTAAGGTGTATTTCTCTTCGAATAAGGTTTCTTTCTTCATTTCTACATCGAATTGGACTTTCTTTTGAGCCACAGGTCGGACATTTAGCAATGGTATGTCGTCTCTTGTAGTAGTCTCTCCTCTCATTACTACACCGACATGTAGTGGTTGAGTCCTTAGTTCTGTCAATATCTTCCCCACATTTGGTCCAATATTTTGATTCTAATTTACATTCTGGTTTAATTGAGGTTATGGCGCATTCTAATCTTTCCATTTCGCAATTAGATGTGGGCATTATCTGATAGTGTGATATGTTGCACTGCAATAAGTACATTGAGATGCTAAATTCGTAAAGTCCCTCTAGTAATGTCCTACCACTCCGCATTTATATCATGTAACTGGTCCATGACCTCAACCCATATATCCTCCACGACCAAAGCCTCGATTATGACTGTTAGCACTAAATTAATTTTTGTCAAAATTGGTCTTATTGCCTTAAAAATTTTAAGTTTTCATGGGTGATTGAGTTCGTTTCCAAAGTTTTCTAATTAATCTATTTCCAAGTTGGGAAAGAAAAGAAGTTAAAGGCATTTTAGGTAAAAAGAGAAATAAGTTTTTCACAAGTGTGGTAAAAAAATTTATTCACTTTTGAATGAAATTTATAAAATGGGTTTTATAAACCAATGATTGGATTTATATTCAAGCTTATATAATTTTGGATATTAAAGAATTTACTTTGTCCAATACAAAAAAGGGACCTCGTAGTCACCAAACCAAGTCCTCCTCCATGAAGGTTCAAGCGCTAAGCTTTCACAAGATCTATTACCTTTCTTTTTTCCTTAAAGTATAATCAAACCACCAGCACATATAAGCAATGAAAAGGAGAGTCGTATGTTGCATGTGAGATATATTTCCATAAATTTCAAAAAAAAAAAACTTATTAAAAAAGTGATTACTTTTGTGCAACCATATGTAGAATTTGTTTTAAATGTCTACGGCATATTTTTTCACCTCGAAAATAAAATATCATTGGAAATAGCAATGGATTAATTGATATACATTAAATATGTGATATTTTGGATACCAGGAGATCGTTTTCAAAGAACAAATGGTGGATAGATTACCAAGATCTAATCCAAATGAATTTTCCGCAATAAATAATATTGAGACAATTTATTTCCAGCGAACTTAATTGAAGATTTGCTACAGATTTTAATCCAACGGTTCAAACAAAAACCGAAATCTCATCAAGGGTCCGATTCTATTCCGGAGTACGAAATTGTGAGATAATTAAAAGGGAAGAGTGGTAGTGGTAATTAAAAGGGAAGAGTGGTAGTGGAATTTTAAACCACTTTCCACGTGGTAACTTTTGGTGAATTCCATTGAGGAAAGAGGTAAAGGAAAAACAACTTGGTAATGGTCACGGAATGAGCCGGTGTATAAAAAGTGAGTTGAATTAGGTAAAGGAATTTTCGTTTGCATGCTGCGGGTGAGAAGAAGAAGAATTATTTCATGAAAATGACTCTTTTAGTCATTTCATTCAAAACAAAAATTCCGGTAAACAAAGAAGAATTTCCAAAAAATAAAAGAGGTTTTTCGTCATAACATGCTGATATAAAATAACCTCTCTCAAGTTTTACACAGGTGCGAAGGATTGCGAGAATCAAAGTCATCTTCAGAGGGAAATTGTTCAGATTTCAAAATGACTATTTTAGTCATCAAATTAAAATAATTGTTTACATCAAATGAAGATGAATTTTGCGAAACTGAGAGAGGATTTTCTTCAAAACATGCTTATCCACAATAAAATATTTCATTTTTCACACAGGTGCTATGAGTTAGGAGAAAAAAATCAGTTTTACAGGCAATGTTTCATGTTTTCCAAAGGACTATTTCAGCCATCAAATTCAAAGAATTGTTTCAGAAAAATGGAATTTAATTTTACAAACCTGAGAGAGGATTGTATTCCTAACAGGCCTATCGTCAAAATCCTCCTTCCGTTTTTACACAGTTATGATAGGTTGGGAGAATTTAAAAGATCTTCACATATTATTTTCCAGAAATTTACAATTTTACTATCTGAGTCATCAGTTTCAAAGGAAGATTTCGAGGAGCTAGAGGTGAATTTGGAGAAAATAAGACATGAGGTTTGTAGGGAACATGGCTAATTACAAAAAACTCTCCCATATTTCACACATATGTCACCATTAGAGATATGCAGGAGAAACTTTGAAAGTTATTGTTCAACAGTCCGCATCCTGAAATGAAGGAAATTAAGTTTCGAATTCAAGGTTAGGTAGAGGTTATTCTACTATAAATTAAAATGTAATTGATAGTTTTAGGGTTGGATTTTCAAGAGCAGAGAGACTCTACATTGTAATGGCTTCAAGTTTTCAGTAGATGAATAAAATTTGTAGAGGAGGAATGTTAAACCTTTTCATGGCAGAGATTCTTGTGCCATCTTTTTCTTCAGTAAGTAATTTCTTTATGTGACTGTTTATCCTATTTCCCACTCCATTTTGTATTTTCTTTCATGCCTGAGCATTAGTGTTTATGGGCTAGAATTCATCTTGCATGCTCTAGGTCCATTGTTCAAGCATTTTCAAAATATTTTCTTCTAAAGTCTTGCAGAATTCGCCCTGGTTAGGTGCTCTGTTTGATGGGATGTCTCCCTTTGTCTACTAATCAACCCACTAATACCTCAAGACCGAGGAAATGGTGCCTACCTTTCCTCTATTCATAAACCTTCAAAACCCTACCTCTTGCAACCTATTTCAGATCTGATTGTTGACTCCATTGCCAAATGGTCTCCTCCATGACTGTCCTACCAAATCTTTAAAAACAAACCTGTCCCATTTTTCCCATCAGAAATCTAGCCTTCTGATTGTCTTTGATTGAATATATTGAGTATAAAAACTTTGTAAATAGTGAGAGATCCCTCTCTGACTGTATTCATTCAGAAATACGGTCTAAAGTGGTTTTTGTTGTTGCCTTGAGATTTCCTTTCACAACCTTAGGTATATTTTGAGTGATAACAAATTGGCGCCCTTACCAGGGAGCGAAGGTTCAAATCTTCCCTATGTATGAACGACATAGTTTTAGATTTGATTGTTGATGGTGAACAACAATCAGATATCATCAAGGTTGTGCATCTTTCACCTAGCGACTCCTTCTTTGAAGAATCCAGTTTTAGAATTCCTATGGTGACTCCACTGTCAAAAGATTGCAAAGTTTGAAGAGTTGATTCCGTTTATTCATTTGTAGAGATGATTTCTTTGTCTGCAAGGTATGCTCCTATGAATCATGCTCACATTCCTGGTTTTCCAAATCGAATACCTAACGTATATTGGCAAACATATCTTCCAAATTTTAAAGATCAAAAGAATGATGATCCTGCCCTTCATTTGGTTAGATTTCATATGCATATACATAAGCTCGGAGTTAAATTGCATGAGGGTTCTTTAATGAAAATGTTCATGGCTACTTTAGAAGGAGATGCAAAGTCATGGTATGAAGGGTTACCATCAGAAAGTTTGTTTTCCCTTACTGATTTTCATATAGTATTTCATGAACATTACAAAAACCAATACCCCTCCTTGTTGCTGGTTCAAGATTGTTGTACGCATGTTAAAGGTTTCATTGTATATTTGGAAAACATGTATAGTGATGATGAGTTAGTGGATGAAGAGATTTTAGAAATTTTATATGAGAACCCATTTCAGAAAAAAGGAATACAAACTAGTTGTCTTCACATTCAAGAGAACTCTCGGCAGTTAATAATTTCTTCCTCGACTGAAAGAGACATGAGCCAAAACTCTAATTCAACCAGCTACATTTCTTTTCCTGAAGTAGATGATAATTTGCAGCAGTCTTGTCAATCTTTGTGTGACCAAGAAGGAAGTTGGGACAGTCAATCAAACCCTTCTTCGTATCATTCAACCTCTGAAGTTTTGTTTCAAGATGAGGCTCCCTATCCCCAATCAAAAAATTCCTTTTTGTAGCAGCAATTTCCTTAAAGTTCTAATGCTTCTGTAGCTAATTACATAAAAAAAATTGATTCTGGAAATTTTCAGTCTTACAGTCCCTCCACATATTTATTTTCTAAAAATGCAATTAAAGAGAAATCAGACCTTGGATTAGAATTGGAAAAAAGATACGAGCATGGAGATGATCAGCCTAGTGATGTGAAAGAAGAGAGTTATACTCTTGATGGTCTTTCTGATGATTGCGGTCAGCTTGTTAAAAATTATGTTAGTGATGGTTTTAAAGAAAATTTTAGTCTACTTATATATAATGAAAAGGAAGAAGAATCATGCCATTAATCTCAATATGTGAAAGAACCAACAGTGTGCAATAAACAAAGGGATCACAAAGAAGGAGATGAGGACTCTCAATGGGATGTTTCTTTAAATCTTTCCAATTCAGAAACGTTTTGTTAAGACGACATATTTTTGCTTAATCTTGTTGAAGACCAAAATGATATTCTTCTTGAAGTGCTTGAGAAGAATGGAGTTGTAAATTTAGAAATATTAAATGAAGTTGCTGATATATCATTTAAAAACAATCATGAGAATTCCTTTCAAAGCTCTTTTAAAGATCGGTTTTACAGTATGCAAGAAGAGTTACTTTTTGGAAATCCTTCTAATGGTAAGCAAATGATGGAGTATATTGAAGGTTGTCATGTTTTTTATGATCCAGTAACAGAATACAAGGATAAATTTTTCAGATGGAGTAGTTGGTTATGCGTTTGCAGCAAAAGACAATTTTTTCATCATAACTTATTGCTATTTTGTTCTTATGTTCTAATTTCAATCAAGCATGAGGAAGAAATGGAATTATTGGATAAATTTTGATTGGATTCATTGGAAGTCGGATTTTGCTTGATTGGGAATTTGTGCTTAGTTAAGTAGGATAGGTAGGAATGACTAAGCTCGACATGGTGAGCATTTCGTTCAGCAGTTTTCAGTTTGGTTTCAGTTTCAAGTGCAATTTAGTTACAGGTTCAGGTTTGCAGTTACAGTTAGTTTTTAGTCTTCAGAGAAGGGGTGACAAGTGACAGGTTACAGGTTGATAGAGTGGGATTTGTTTGCAAAATGGTTTCAGTTGATGGTTCAGTTCATAACACGTTGAGGATTTCAGAGAAAAATTAAGAGAAACCCAATTGATTTGGCACCTGGTCTACGGGGTTCTTTGCTACCTTGCAGGGAGGATAACATCCCTAGTTGGAGCCAGTTGTTAGCACTAAATTTATTTTTGTCAAAATTGGTATTACTGCCTTCAAAATTTTAAGTTTTCATGGGTGATTGAGTTCGTTTCCAAAGTTTTCTCATTAATCCATTTCAAAGTTGGCAAAGAAAAGAAGTTAAAGGAATTTTAGGTAAAAAGAGAAATAAGTTTTTCACAAGTGTGGTAAAAAGTTTTATTCACTTTTGAATGAAATTTATAAAATGGGTTTTATAAACCAATGATTGGATTTATATTCAAGCTTATATAATTTTGGATATTAAAGAATTTACTTTGTCCAAGCCAAAAAAGGGGCATCGTACTCACCAAACCAAGTCCTCCATGAAGTTTCAAGTGCTAAGCTTTCACAAGATCTATTACCTTTATTTGTTCCTTAAGGTATAATCAAACCACCAGCACATATAAGCAATGAAAAGGAGAGTCGTCTGTTGCATGTGGGATATATTTCCAGAAAGTTTTAAAAAAAAAACTTATTAAGAAAGTGATTACTTTTGTGCAACCATATGTAGAATTTGTTGTAAATGTCTACGACAGATTTTTTCACGTCAGCAATAAAATATCATTGGCAATAGCAATGGCTTAATTGATATACATTAAATATGTGACCTTTTGGATACCAAGAGATCATTCTAAAAGAACAGACGGTGGATAGATTACCAAGATCTAATCGAAATGAATTTTCCACAATAAATAATATTGAGATAATTTATTTGCAGCGAACTTAATTGAAGATTTGCTACAGATTTTAATCCTTCAAACAAAAAGTGAAATCTCATCAACGGTCCCATTCTATTCCAAAGTGCAAAATTGTGAGATAATTAAAAGGGAAGAGTGGTAGCGGAATTTTAAACCGCTTTCCACGTGGTAACTTTTGGTGAATTCCGCTGAGGAAAGTGGTAAAGGAAAAACAACTTGGTAAGGGTCCCAGAATGAGCCGACGAATAAAAAGTGAGTTGAATTAGGTAAATTCATTTTCGTTTGCATGCTGCGGGTGTGAAGAAGAAGAATTATTTCATGAAAATGATTGTTTTAGTCATTTCATTCAGAGAACTGTTTATGGTAAAAAAAGAAGCATTTTAAAAAAATAAAAGAGGTTTTTCATCATAACATGATGATATACAATAGCCTCTCTCTATTTTTACACATGTGCTAATGATTGGGAGAATCGAAGTCATCTTCAGAGGGAAAATGTTCAGATTTCAAAATGACTGTTCTAGTCATCAAATTCAAAGAATTGTTTACATCAAATGAAGATGAATTTTGACAAACTGAGAGAGGATTTTCTTCACAACATGCTTATCCATAGTAACCTCTTTCAGTTTTCAAACAGGTGCTATGCGTTAGGAGAAACAAATTCAGTTTTACAGGCAATGTTTCATGTTTTCCAAAGGACTATTTCAGCCATCAAATTCAAAGAATTGTTTCAGACAAATGGAATTTAATTTTACAAAAATGAGAGAGGTTTGTATTCCTAACAGGCCTAT
Source organism: Pseudotsuga menziesii (assembly GCA_001517045.1). NCBI lineage: Eukaryota > Viridiplantae > Streptophyta > Pinopsida > Pinales > Pinaceae > Pseudotsuga > Pseudotsuga menziesii. The sequence continues at coordinate 584,781 of LPNX010124945.1, read as the reverse complement.
ATTCAAAATCATCCTTCATTTTTTACATATTTATCACAGGTTGGGATAATTTAAAAGATCTTCACAGGTTATTTTCCAGAAATTTACAATTTTACTATCTGAGTCATCGATTTCAAAGGCAGATTTCGAGGAGCTAGAGGTGAATTTGGAGAAAATAAGACATGGGGTTTGTAGGGAACATGGCCAATTACAAAAACCTCTCCCAGATTTCACACAGCTGTCACCATTAGAGATATGCAGGAGAAACTTTGAAACTTATTGTTCAACAATCCGCATCCTGAAATGAAGGAAACTTGTTGTAACTGTTTCTATTTTTAGAGTTCAGTTAGGTTTCAAATTCAAGGTTAGGTAGAGGTTATTCTACTATAAATTAAAATTTAATTGATATTTTTAGGGTTGGGTTTTCAAGAGCAGAGAGGCTCTACCTTGTAATGGCTTCAAGTTTTTTAGTAGATGAATAAAATTTGCAAAGGAGGAATGTTAAACCTTTTCATGGAAGAGATTCATGTGCCATCTTTTTCTTCAATAAGTAATTTCTTTATGTGATTGTTTATCCTGTTTCCCACTTCATTTTTTATCTTCTTTCATGCCTAAGCATTATTGTTTATGGGATAGAATTCATCTTGCATGCTCTAGGTCCATTGTTCAACCATTTTCAAAACATTTTCTTCTAAAGTCTTGCAGAATTCACCCTATTTAGGTGCTCTGTTTGATGGGATGTCTCCCTTTGTCTACTAATCAACCTACTAATACCTCAAGACCAAGGAAATGGTGCCTACCTTGCCTCTGTTCATAAACCTTCAAAACCCTACCTCCTGCAACCTATTTCAGATCTGATTGTTGACTCCATTGCCCAATGGTCTCCTCCATGATTGTCCTACCAAGTATTTAAAAACAAACCTGTCCTATTTGTCCCATCAAAAATATGACCTTCTGATTGTCTTTGATTGAATATCTTGAGTATAAAAACTTTGTAAATAGTGAGAGATCCCTCTCTGACTGCATTAGGTCAGAAATACAGTCTAAAGTGGTTTTTGTTGTTACCTTGAGATTTCCTTTCACAACCTTAGGTATATTTTGAGTGATAACAATGACCTCCGTGAAATCCTCCTCAGAATCATGCTTGCTACTGTTATGACAACAGGTTATACTATGGTTGGTTGAACTTCTATTGTGGAAGATTATACTTTGGTTTCTCCTGTTTATATTGTGGTTGGGGTTGGTTATACTACGATTGCAACTGATTATACTGTAGTTGCGGCTAATTATATTGCTGTTGCGGTTGAGGTCTTTCTGCTGGTCATTGCTCCTCCCACTTCATAAAGTATGTATCCATAGTTATTTCTTGGATAAAAACATAAGCTCTACAATCCTTTTCTTCATGACCAACCGACCGATTTGCAAAAAATATTAGCTAGTTTCGACACAACCTTCTATAAATACACGCATTCCTCTGACCGATGTCCTTTTGTTTGACAAATTCTATTGAAATACTGAGAGGGGAGTGAATCAGTATTTGCACAATATAAAATTTGTAATCAATAGAAATTTGCTAATCACCAATCATAGCATATCATTAATGTACATGAAAATAAGAAGATGCACAGTACACAATATTTTTGACGTGGAAACCCAAGTCCTGGGGGTAAAACCACGAAAAACATTTTAAAAATAAATTTTACCCAGCAACAAGTGGGGTAAACAAATTTAATACAACTTTACCAGATACAAGTGGAATGGGATGTTGATGTAATTGTAACTTCAGAATGTATTCACTTCTATTTATTATGTATTGTAACCCAATGTTTATTTCGGGATGTATTTGTAATGTACTTGAGTCATGTCATGCCCCGATGTTCCTATCGGGAAGTTTCTATAATGTAAACAAGTCATGTCAAGTCAATATGGTTAACTCTCCTATTTTCTAAGGGTTAAAGTCCCCGCAGTTCCGGGGCACTAGGGTTATTAGACTCACCTAGTGAAGTCGGCCCTAGTTGGGTTTAGTCAAGTCAAGAATTAGTATAAATAGAGAGCTAGCCTCTCTATTTATCACACACTCACTCACACTCAATTGTAGCGCATAGCTGAGGAAGAGGAAGATACTGGGGCAAGGAAGAAAGAGGTTATTGTTGTCGGGAGATCATCTTACTATTTTTGGGTTTCACTTTTGGTGTTGATTTTATCTCTGAGGAAGTTGCAGGGTTTTCTCCATTTATGGTTTCCCCAAGGAAAAACACTGTGTTCATTGCCTCTTGTGTTTGATTGTCGTGCTTGTTGTTCTCTCAGTTAAAGATCCTAATGATATGCTAGCTTAATGTTTAAAATCTAACATGGTATCAGAGCTAACCTGAGAAGAAGACACTGTGTAGCTGTGGGAAATAGGGCTTCCTATTTTGTGGATCTCTCTCCACAGTTTTTTAACAAAAGTAGGGTGGAATAACTCTCCTCCCTAGGGCGCATCTTTCTGTCGAAGCAGAATCCAATTCTGAGGTTTTTTAGTTTTGGACCCGACACTACTACCGAAAATTAGGGCTTTTCACAGAAGTGGAATTTTTCAGTGAGCCCGGGCCTGGATTGATCTCCCCAAAATCGAAGTTAGGGATCAAATTCAAAGCATTTGGTTGGATAGAACTCTAGAAAAGCAAAGCCCTAATATGCTTCTGAACCAACACTGCAGGATTTCAGCTCCAAATCCAGATCCAACATCTTGACCAGGTAAGATCTAAATATTTTGTATTTCCATTTGAGGTTCTCAGTTAAGATGTCTCATCATACCAAGCTTGATGAAAATCTTGAGGGAGCTTATAACTTCCGAGCCTGGAAGTATAGGATCTCCCTGGTCCTTGAAGAAAATGAGTTGGACTCCTACATCCATGAGTAGGTTCTAGTTCCAGAGGGAGATGAGGCCAAGGCATTACATAAGAAGAAGTTGGTTATGGAAAAGAGGATCATTGTAGATTCTATCAAGGATCACCTCATTCCATGAGTGTCCTCCCTCAAGACACCTAAATCCATGTTTGATTCCCTAACCAAACTGTTTGAAGGGAAGAACATCAATCAGAAGATGACTCTAAGGAACTAGTTGAAGAATGTAAAGATCCAGAATGAGAAGATCATCTAGTCATACTTCATAGGGGTATCCCAGATCAAAGAACAACTGAAAGCAGTAGATGAAGAAGTGGAGAATGCAGAAATTGTGATGACAACTTTGAATGGCCTCCCTAGGTCATGGGATTCTTTCATCCAAGGAATTTGTGCTAGGAAGATGTTGGTCAAGTTCAGTAGACTGTGGGAAGAATGTTCTCAAGAAGAAGCTCGGATAGCAGCTCGAGAAGAAAAGATGGGAAGTGAAGATAAATCTCTCACAGTACACTCCAAGAAAGGAAGAAGGGAAAATCATCATCACCAAGGTAAGCATTCTCATTAGAAAAATAATATTGTAAGAAGGGATCCATCCAAACTCAGATGTTATACATGCGATGAAATAGGACACTTCACTAGATATTTTCCCATGAATAAGAATGGATCCAAGAAGAAGAAGAACTCCAAAATAATGTTGATTTTTGTACCTAGGCAGATGTTCCCTAGGTGACTTTAATTTTTGCCTAAAGTCACTTTAAGAGGGAAAAAGGTGACCCTCACATTAAATGTCACTTAATGAGCCTTTATGACTATAAAGTCACTTTTTGATAAATTTAAGTGGGTGAGTGATTTTATTTATGAGAAATAAATAAAAGGGATTTTCACTCTCAATCAATCTCGTCCATTGATTTGATTCTTTCTCCACCATTGGATTAAGAAACTCACTTAGGGTAAACAAAAAGCATGAGGGAGGCAAAAGGGCACTTCACTTGTTCATTTTTCAGGAGAAGAGAAGAGCTGAAGGAGAGAGGTCGAGTTTGCTTGAAGAGGGCATGATTTTCCAGGTTTGACTGCTGAAGAGATTTCAGTGAGCAAGGAGGTCGAGACTGCTTTATTATTTTGCTGGCACGGTTCCCAAGAAAGAGTACGGCCTGTGTATTTTTCTGCTGTACGGCTGCTTCATTTATTGGCACGAAAATCGAGGAGTACGACCTGTACGGTCTACTGTACGATGCATTGAATTTCTGCACGAATTTCGAGGAGTGTACGGTCTGGTTTTCCTGCTGTACGGTGCAGTTATTTCTTGCACAAAATTCGAGGAAGGTACGGCTGAGTTAATGCTGTACGGTCTACTGATAAATTGCACAGAAATCGAGGGAGTGTACGGCCTACTG